>CM049840.1:38874398-38974398 GCA_027422415.1 Schizothorax lantsangensis
TTTTAGGTCTAAATACAACACGTTACAAAAGAGACTATAAATATAGTGTTAATTGGACTTAATAGGCCTTCGTGTGTACTTTCAGGTTCTATAAACTTCATGCCATGGGATACTGTGATTGAGTAACTTTTTTTATATTTTTATTTATTTATGAACAAATCTGAAATGGCACATTGGCAGTTATTATAGAGATAGTTCACTCAAAATGAAAATTCTGTCATTAACTACTCACCCTCATGTTGTTCAAAACCCATAAGATCTTTGGAACACAAAATGAGACATTTTTGATGAATGAAATGTTCAAAAATATCTTAACTTGTGTTCCGAAGATGAACGAAGATCTTACGGATTTGGAACAACATGAGGGTGAGCAATTAATGACAGAATTTTGATTTTGAGTGAACTATCTCTTTAAGATTTATATAAATGCTTTAGACTGTAGTAATCTTTTTAAAGTCTTCATAATATGAATAGTGTATAAGGATTGCATAATAAAACGTAATGGAATTTTACTATACAATTGAGGTCTTTAACATGATTAAATATTTTTTGAGTGTATATTGTGCATGAGTTAAATATTGACTAGAGTTTTTAAAGTCATTTCACAATCACATTGCAACACAAGCAGGTTTATAATATACGTTTCACATGGGATTCAGAAGTGTCACATGTGTTTCACATGGGAATATACATGGGATCTCATGGGTTTCACATGGGATTCACATGTAATCCCATGGGTTTCACATAGGAAAGTACCATGGGTTTCACATGGGAATATGCATGTTTCACATGTGATCTCTTGGGTTACACATGGGATTCACATGTGATCCCATGGGTTTCACACAGGTTTCACATAGGAAAGTACCATGGGTTTCACATGGGAATATACTTGTTTCACATGGAAATATACATGTTTCACATGTGATCTCATGTGTTTGACATGTGGTCACATGGGTTTAACAGGGGATTAACATGGGTTTCACATGGAAATTCACATGAAAATGCTCCAAAAACACACATTCCCCATGTGCAAAGCACACACTTCACATGTGATTTTCACATGATTTCACACGTAAAATTTCACATGTGCAGAATCACATGTATATGTGGCCACATGTGCTTTTGCACATGTGAAATTCATGTGGTTTTTCTGTATGGGCAGTTTAACCAATTTAAATTTAAATAAACCTGGGTGACATTAGCATCCGGGTTTTATCAGAGATGGATTTATATGCAGGGGCGTCACTAGTGGGGGGGTGAGGGAGGAGGGGGAGGCGATCATTCAAATAGCAGGCCGAAACGAGGGAAACCTCCACGATGTTATGCGCCATATTTAAATTACAGCGCACGCGAAACCGCATAAAGCAAATACTCCAAAAGTGTGAAACAGCGCTACCCCATGCATCCGCCAGCTGCGTGTCAAAGCAAAGCGGGATCAGTCTCCGCACAGCGCTGATGAACATGCACCGCGCTTCTGCCACGATTTATAAGAGATAAACAGCGCAAGTTGCTTGATCCATTCAGATGTGACAGAGAATTGTTATGCAGTCGTGTGATATGAGAACATTAAAGGTTCTGTAGTGATGCTGGCTGAACAGCCACGACAATGAAAACAGCCACGACAATGAAAACGCCAATAGGCTTGTCAATTTAGCACCATAGCAACTTAAACACTGTACAAATAGCCTATGTGTTGGCAGAAATGTATTTATTGTAAATGTTACTGTTATTACATTTTGGGAAATATTTTAATTTCATTGTTTTGTAGTTTCTTCATGTTTAGTGATTTTTTTTTTTAAACTACAAATGTTGTAGTTTATTAGTACTTATTTATTTTAAAAACCATATAACCATGGTAATGAGGGCCGTGGTTTTACTTCTTGTGACCACCATCCTACTAATACTAATCAGATAAACTCTTGATTCCAAGCAAGGACTATTTTCTTTTTAGATGTTTAGTTCTAATGACTTTTAATTGAAGTAAAATGTTAATTCAATAAGGGCCTGATTAAAGATAACAGTTCCAGGCAGCTCTAACACGGACCAGACATAGAGGAAAGTTATGACAGGTCAGCCAGACCATTGGCCTCATTGCAAGCATGGGCAGACAGTGAGAATACAGACAGACTGGGGATATGACAGATTGGCAACGGTAATAGGAAAAGCACCACAGCCAAACAGCTACCAGGTCCAGGCCGGAGATGTCACGTATGTGAGAAACAGGAGCATACTGAACAATACACCAACAACAAAGGTCAACAACAACAAAGGTCAAACTTAACACCAACAGTGAACCTCTGCCAGAATCCCAGGCTAATGTTGACCAGCCACAAAAAGAAGAGGTGCAGGAACCACCCGCCATTGTCTCCTGCTAAGGGAGAATATCAAGGCCCAACTCTCTATACAAAGACTACACTACATAAGCTCAGACTGTTCATACTCTTATTGCAGCAGTTCTGTTCCTTGTGGCTGTGAGAAAAAAACGTGTAAACAATGTTGCATTCTATTTTTGGTATGCATGTCAGGTTGCACACTGTTTGCCAGTTTCACTGTTCATGTGCAGTCATTTAGCGGGTAAAGCTAAAGGGCAAACTATGTTATATATACAGTATATACTGCCCTCCAAAAGTGGGGTTTTGGACAATATTGGCATGA
The DNA here is from genome assembly GCA_027422415.1 of Schizothorax lantsangensis. Taxonomy (NCBI): domain Eukaryota; kingdom Metazoa; phylum Chordata; class Actinopteri; order Cypriniformes; family Cyprinidae; genus Schizothorax; species Schizothorax lantsangensis. The sequence continues at coordinate 38,877,054 of CM049840.1, forward strand.
ATCCTTTTTAATTTGTGATAATTTTGCACCGATAAGGGACAACACAAACTACAAAAACGTATTTTATTACATAAACCGTTTATACATAGAAAAAACGTAAATTTTCGATTAATCAAAATATCCACCATTAGCAGCTATTACAGCTCTGCATAATCTGGGCATCCGAGCTGTCAGTTTATTCAAACATTGACTTTGAATTGGCAATCAATTGTTGAAGCTACAGTATTAGGGTGTGCTGACCCAAAAGTCTTTTAAAAACCTGGGCCAAGTTTAAACCAGTAACCAGGCATCACAGCTGGCAAAGGGGCATGTCTGACTTTGACATGTATATATTGACATCACTATGTTTTATTGCTGGTCTTCAATGATAATGTCAAGTTACTTTAATGTATTTGCACCAAAAAATTATAAGGATTTATGCCGATATCGTCCAAAACCAGACTTTGCCAGGGGTGTTTCCAAACTTTTGGAGGGCAGTGTATGTATAGAGAGAGAGAGAGAGCTGTTAAAATCTTTTTTTTTTTTTTTTTTTTTTTATTCAATTTACATTTTATATTCATGTTAAACATATCCAGATATACCCATCATAAAGAAGGGTGATGACTGAGATCTGGGGGAATGGGTGGAACACGAAAATAGGAAATGAGATTGTATGGGTGAATAAAGCGAGACCTCAGTTCTACAAAAAGTGTCAATTAATTTGTATACACATCTATAGTAAATACAACATTTTCAAAGTCAAAATTTTATTGGCATAATTGTCAGGCGTTTACAGTATTTGCAAAATATATAGCATAATACTACCATAATTATACAGAACGTTAATTAGGTGAATCGATACACAAATTGAAAGGGAAATAAGCATATAACAATACATATAAAACATATAGCCCTAACCAGTTAACATAAAAATAATAGTAATAATAATAATAATAATAATAAAATATAAATGTTAAATAAAAAGACACGATTAGTTAACGGATTTACAAGACTGGTATAAATAAAAATGTTGTATCCATTTCTGATAATGGAAGGTTGCTATGGTCACGCAGATCTGTTTACTCGTGGTGGCCACGAGAAAAGGATGTCACCTTGACAAGACATCACGTTATTCCCACGAGTTAATATGACCGTCACCATACATATTAGCTATTAGTACCTGTTAGTAGTAGGGCTGGGACGATATGCTAATCTGATAGTCGTCACTGAGCTCACCGGCGAAAGTTGAACCATTTTGAATTTTGTCTGCTGCGTGAGCAGTTCGCCAATGGTGCGCTCCATCACGCATGCGCTAGCCATGGGTTTCATACATAGACTGTAAAAAAACATGGACGTAGTGTCCGTGACGTCACTCGTAGGTTTCTGAAGAGCATTTTTGAAGCCTAAAGTGGGCGGAGCCAACCTGCCGCCATCTTGGCAGCGTGTCCCCGTGCATCACTCCCGGATAATCGAAAATGGGCAAAAAGGCGGGACGTGGGTGAAGCTGAGGAGCCTGGTTGCTGAAACCACGCCCGTCTATAGTGACAGCAGTGCTGCCGTGCAAAGACAAAACACCATAACGTCGTTTTTGGTCGAAAATGTGTTATTGATCATTTTGGGACATCAATGAGGTCCTTTATCATGTGTATAAGTATCATGGAGAAAAGCCCCAGAGAAACCAAGGCAGAACACAGTATAACATCAGTTACCGCTCTTTGACTTTGTTTTGGAACGCTTTAATTAAGTTAACGTACAGTGCTCTGCATTTATTCGTCAATACTGTGCCAACCTGGAGTTATACGGTATTCTGCCTTTGTTTTACTGTCCATTTAAAGTCTACCGCGTTTAAATTACTGTGTGACTTGTGTACTTTTATACATCTGTCGGCACTTCATTAGACAAACAATTTAGATAGATTGCGATCTAACAAACTGCTCCATAAAACAAAGCACTGTAAGCAATAACGACTAGATAACTTGGCAACAATAATTAATCGTAAATAATCTTTAAAGTTTTATAATGCAGATTATTCACTCAGTGCCAGCTGTCAGTCTGGGTCTGCACACTTCTGTATGTGAGGACTCAAATGCCGTGACAGCGTATCACACATAAAATCAATAACCATTCGCAATTAAATCCTTTTCCTTCCTTTTCTTGTAGCTCGATAAAATCCATTGCAATGAACGCCATCGGAGATGTTTAATTCACAATCATTCGGAGCATTATCCCTGCTGGCGTTCACATCAATCCACAAGTCGTTCTTATAGGTTAAGCTATTAATTCAGTTCGATGTAAAAACAATAGGCTAAGTATGTCTTGCATCCTTTAATGTTAGCGAACATTGCAAATAAATTGGTTACAAAACAGTATCCACTCACGTTTAACTTTTTGTCTGGTTGTTACGGTCAGAAAAAAATAATGTAATCACATTAACTTTACTAATCAGTTGTTAGAGCCTAGCCAATGATCACTAGATTTTATACAGATGTTACTATAATGATTCTGTAAATGGTGAGCACCCTATATAATGTGGAAGTTACTCCCTTTTGCCTTGGTGTGACATCTCACTTTTTGCAGACAGTGCAAAGGCAGAGTACAATATCAATACAGCGGTAAAAATAAAGTTTGAGATCATTTTCATTAAAACATATAATTGCCAGATTTCCAGTGTCCTACCTATAATTATTTTTTTTCTGTACAAAAAAAATCTTTAAAGACAGTTTTCTAAGTTTCTCACACTAGTGAGTTTCACACTCTGGAGCAGAGCGGCAATCCACCTGTCACTCAAGTGGCCACGCCCTTTACGTTCTTTATGCAGAACTTTAAGGCTTAATATAATTTAAATTGAGTTATAAAAAAAAAAAAATCACCACCCTCACAGTTGTCATGAAGGGCAAAATTAGCTATATAGACCAAAATATTTTTTTGAACCAGGCTGTAAACATGTTTTTTTCTGCTGTAAAGTTGGGCATTTTAACATGGGGAGTCTATGGGATTGACTCCATTTTGCAGCCAGCCTCTAGCGGCCAGTCGATGAATTGCAGTTTTAGTCACTTCCGTGTTGGCTTCACTAGAGAGAGCTAATTACTTAAATGTATATTTTGCCTCTGTATATCTTATACTTTATCTATTTAATTTTTATTTTTAACACATACTTACACTAGCCATTTATTTTGCACTACATGCTTAATACTTTTTTTTTTAATATTTGTATTTTATTATTATTTTTCTTTCTGTCAATTCAAACGTGCACTATTTGTGAGCAGCCCAGCTGCGATTGCTTTGGCAATACAAATGTATAGCTTTTGTCATGCCAATAAAGCACACTTAAATTGAATTGAATTGAGAGCAGGAGGTTGCCGCTTGGTTTCATAACGCAGTGCATTCCGCGTCCTGTCTGAAAGGACCATTAGTCATGTCTAGCGCTGCTTTTCCAAATGGTTTCCACACTTGGGATTTAAAACGCGAAGGTGCAGAAATACTTCTGGCAGAGGTTTGATCCTCTGCCTCCGCCATGGATTTGCTTTCTCGCGCTTTTTTCTGAAACAGATACGACGTCTTCTAGTAAACAACAAATACATGTTGCCCTCTGTTGGAATAAAAGCGGTAGCTTCTCCCCACCACCTCTTATTAAAGTAAAATAATTAAATACAAATCGATTCTGGGATTAACCAACCGATTTTTAAATCGTTTTAAAAAGAATCGCTATAGTTAGGTGAATCGTTTTTTTTCCTCCCACCCCTAATTAGTAGGTGAAGTGAAATAGACACCTCTTTACAGACCCAAGAAAGTTCCTATCTAGATATATTTAAGGAAACCATTTTTACTGTTTAAGTCCCAGCAATCTAAACTTTACTTTCACTTTATGAATGATTCGAAAATCACAAAGATCTGCACTCTGTTCAGAAATATTTTAGAAAAACTAAAACAAGCCTTTCTTCCTTCTACACTAATCTACACTGAAATGAGATGAGCTCTTCCTGGTAATTGTTTTATGAGGGTGGATCAGAGGTCATTATTTCATGTTCAAAGCTTCCTATGAATTTAGTGTGAGGCTGAGGGTCCATAATCTTCTTACCTTACTAGAGACAAAAGACCAGCTTCCTCTTGTTGTTGGCAGTCAAAAACAATTTACCTGAACTACCGCTGTGTCCCAATCTGGAGTGTACGGACTTCAAAAGCCACACCTCCGAAGTGCTTGAGACGCTCCGCCTTCGCAGGATTTCCTATTGTGCCACCAGGTGTTCCGAGAGGAGAGCTGCCATCCTGAGGTTGTTTAAAGAGTTATAGAGCCAGCATGGCTCATATTTGTTTTCATATTTTATATTTTACTGGAGGAGATGGTGGGAATGCTTCACCCCCGGCGGCGCCGGGTGATGTACCTCAGGCTTAGCCAAGACCGTGGCCAGGTAAGCTATATTGTTTTGCTGCGTCCTTGCCGGTGTTGTGTAATACTCGGTTCCTGTGAAAAAACTGTTCCAGTGGGTGGAGTTTACGTGAATAGTCATTAGTTCCCCTGTTGTGGGCGTGTCCTCGAATCAACGCGCAAACGAATGGAACTGAAAATATTAGTGCATGCTCCTCAAATTGCTACGTGTTTAATGGATTATTTCGAAAAGGTAATGAAGTATCAATGTTCAGCATTAAAGCATTAACTGCAACAGTGTCAAAATAATACATAGTTTGTGTAATAATATGACAAATCGTCTATAAGCTGTTTTGCCTGATTGATTACAGGAACACAGCAAAGTGAATAACTTATGCTAACCTAGGCTAATATAGTTGTTCTTTTTGACGTGTTTAGCTTTTATATATTTCATTTGTGGGGCTTTAATTAATGTATTTATTTATTTGAATGTTTAGCCTACCTAGTTGTGATTGGTGACTAGTACTGCAGTGTGCAACAATGCCTGAAACAAACCTCTACAAATGTATCTGTGGCCTAATAAAATGTATATAAGCTAGTCTGGTGTGAGTATCCTGTGTCATTCTTTATTTATTTCATCATCTTCTTTTTTTATTTTTAATAGCCAGTATTTCCCAGCCTCCACAGCTCCATCAGTATCTTTATCAACACCAAACTACAAATATTCCCTTTTCTCATATTATATCATGTAAATTATAATTAAAGTCACACAGGTAAATGCACATTTACTTCTATCTGTCACATATTATCTTCTATTATTATTTTAAGTAAAAAAAAATAAAAAATCTTTCCACATCATCTACTACTAATATTATAATAATAAATATCATATAAAATCATAAATTGTGTCTGTTCTTTGACCATATGTTGCACTGAAAAACAATCTCTTTCATGTCATATGTTTAAAAATGGTGTGAAAACATCCACAGTTTCATGATCCTAGTGTTGTGTTCAGAAGTCAGAAAGAGCTTTATTATCAAGTATGTTTACACACACAAGGAATTTGATTTGGTGACAGAAGCTTCAAAGAAGAAAGTACGGATAGTGCAACATACTGTACATGATAGGGCAGATAGACATAGGAATCATGTTTAACATTTGAAAATCTGTTAAACACTTTTGAATAAGATTTTCAAATGTTAATCACATTTTACAACAATTGTCAGCCAAACTCTGTTCTCCTGTCTCCTCCTGAGATTAATATCTTCTGAGATTAATTTAAAGTTAATATTTCAATAATTTTAACAGTTCTCTGATATGGGTTAATTTTAACATGACATGTAGGTTAACAAATAACGTTATCTTTTTTAGTAAGTGTTTTATTTGGACTGTTTATATAAAAATGCTACTCAAAACATTATGTTGTAGAGTATATAAATATTAGTTACATTCATTAAATGTTACTATGACAAATACAGAAGTAATTGCTTTATGAATATAACTCAAATTGAAAAGACAAGGGAAATTGTGTGAAAGTATGTTTATGTTGAATGAAGCGATGCAAAATTAAGTCAGCGTGTGGTGTCTGAGATAATTATTAAAACAGGGCCTTGGCACTCAATGAAAACAGCCTCCTCCATGTCAGTTCACACAATGATCAGCTACCAGTGACTTAAGCTCCACATCCAGTCTGAAACAAGACAATGCCTTTACATGATGATGAATATATGTGGAAACTTCACAAAAGCAAATCAAGGCCATATTATGACTACTGATGATGACATATGTATGATTTCTTATCCAAATTTAAAAATAATATTCTTGGAGTAGCTGCTGACCTAGAGGTATCTTGATGTCCAAGAAGACTGTGCCATCAGAATAATGCTTTACGGTTTATTCAGTGTATTATAGGCTATAATCAATTACAAATTATAATGATTACAATATTAACATTTTAACTACAAAAAAAAACATTTCTCAGTAGGCATGTAGCTTATGTAGGTAACAGAAACATATACAAAATAAACAAGGGTTTATGAATGACACAGGATACTCACACCAGACTAGCTTATATACATTTTATTAGGCCACAGATACATTTGTAGAGGTTTGTTTCAGGCATTGTTGCACACTGCAGTACTAGTCACCAATCACAACTAGGTAGGCTAAACATTCAAATAAATAAATACATTAATTAAAGCCCCACAAATGAAATATATAAAAGCTAAACACGTCAAAAAGAACAACTATATTAGCCTAGGTTAGCATAAGTTATTCACTTTGCTGTGTTCCTGTAATCAATCAGGCAAAACAGCTTATAGACGATTTGTCATATTATTACACAAACTATGTATTATTTTGACACTGTTGCAGTTAATGCTTTAATGCTGAACATTGATACTTCATTATCTTTTCGAAATAATCCATTAAACACGTAGCAATTTGAGGAGCATGCACTAATATTTTCAGTTCCATTCGTTTGCGCGTTGATTCGAGGACACGCCCACAACAGGGGAACTAATGACTATTCACGTAAACTCCACCCACTGGAACAGTTTTTCACAGGAACCGAATATTACACAACACCTGTTTACAACTTGATATGCAGGCATTGCGTTTGAACTGACTTGAATAATGTAATGATACATATGAAAAAAATACAAAATCAAGCACACACATATATAGCAGTTCAAATGCTGACTGATAAGTTACCAAGGTGCGCTTTTATAATAGTTTATTGTCTTGACCATGGTGAACATATTTAGAAAAGTTTGCAACCCTGATTTTAGGCAGTTAAGTAACCATAAAAATAAAACTATGAATAAATAAAAATAAATTATGAATTGTTCAGCGGCAGCTGTGACAGCTGAACAGTGCTCTGTATGGACGCTCCGAGTCTTTCAGAGGCAGCCTTTGATATGGGTTGCAGTTAGTTAGCAACAATTTGTTAATATTCTGACAATAAATGTTAGTTTCATTTTCAAAATGACCAGTGGTGGACTTTAACGAAGCACATTCTTTAAGTATTCAGTACAAATGTGAAGTAGGTTACTATGTTTGTTTTTTTTTCTCACAGGACAGCAGCACTATAAAAATACAGTATGTTTATGCATTGTTGTAGATTAAACTACCCAACAGTATATGAAGTAGTAGGCTATTTTAAATGTAACAACCTTGAACATAAAATGTATTGAACATATATATTTTTCAGAACAATACATACCTTCCCTTTTATTCTCCATACCATAACTATATTACAGCATGCAAGATAATACTTTTACTTAAAGGGACTGTTCACCTAGAAATTAAAATTCGGTCATCATTTACTCTCCCTCAATTTCTTTGGTTGTCAGTGGGGGGGGCAAAATGATGACTGAATTTTCAGATTTGGGTGAACTATCCCTTCAACTAAGGTTTTAAATATGACTAGTACATTTCCCCAATGTGGTATTAGTCCTTACTAAAAGTAGTTTACTAAAGTACCTCAATATTTATTTTACTACTTACTTTTTCATAGCTCTAAACAATTTATCTTTCCCTAAATCAAACCAGACCCCTGTACTGCAGGATAAACCTGAATGTGCCAGTGCTGGACAGGTTTTTTAATGACGGTGACACACGGCCTGATTTTCGGCTGAGCAGGGAGGCCCTGACAGTGCTGCTGGATCTGTTGAACACTGAACGACGACATGGATGGGGTGCTACAGTCCAGACCCTGGTGTTTCTTTTCTGGCTGGCGTGTGGTACATCATACAGAGTGGTCTCCAGAGTGTTTGACATGCCTCGTTCCACTGTCCACCACATTGTCCTCCGAGTCTCTGAGGAGGTGGTGGCCATTCACCGCCCGCAGACCCCAGAAGACCTGGAGGCAGTTTGCCATGGGTTTGCAGGGCTGGCAAGACACAGAGCTTTCTTGAAAGCTGCAGGAGCAATCGACGGCTGCCATGGCCGCATCAAGCCACCGAGCGGCCCTGATGGTCAGTGCTACAGGAACAGGAAACTGTTCCCATCCATAATCCTGCAGGCTGTTTGTGACCATCAGGGCCGCTTCATTGACACCTACGTGGGCTGGCCTGGGTCAGTGCATGATGCACGAGTGCTCCGACACAGCCCACTGTACAGGAGGTCAGCGTACCCTCCTCCAGGGCACTTTATCCTGGCAGACGGAGGTTACCCATGCCTACGACAGCCACTCCCCCTCATCACTCCCTAGAAGAGGCCAGTACAAGGTGTGGGAGCCCAGCGCTTCAACGTCCATCATTCCAGGGCACGCTCCATTATAGAGCGTGCTTTTGGGATGATGAAGACCAGGTTCAGGGCCATCTTCCTGCAAGCGCTGGAGGTGCACCACACCTTTGTACCTCACGTAAGTGAATGGCAAAGACATTTTTAAAATACTGATTTATTTTTTCTGAAGATGTACTTTTGTTCCCTTTTTTTACCATTTCAGGTCATAACAGCCTGTGCCATCCTCCATAACATCTGCCTTGGTGTTGGTGACATCATGGCCCCGGAGGATAAGTACGAGGAGGATGTAGCTGAGGAGGAGGATGAGGGGGAGCATGTTTTGGAGGCAGTCAGTGGTGCTCCCTGGCATGACCAGCTGTCTGCAGAGGTGTCTGCCCTGGAGGAGGTATCCGCTGACCACGACTATTTGGCCAAATCCACAAGACCGGGTTGATGGAAATATAGATGCATAGTGCAGGGAGGAACACTTCAGTTTACAGTATACTACTGTTTTTTTTCTTTTTTTTAATCTAAATTTTTCCTTTGGAAAACCTATGTTGTGATTTTATTTCATCAGTAAATTTCACATTACAGTAATTCAATGATACTACTGTGTCTGTACTATTCTCTATAATCTACAGTAAAATAATGAAACCTGAATCACATATTTTGTACAACTATATTTAATGACTGTACTAACAAATAAACAGTGAAACTATGGGTCTCTTATGTGTGGGGGATCTAAAGTAATGTTCCTATGATATTTCATAATAAATCAGTATTTTGAACCAATGCTTCTGCAAATGCAAGGCTTCTTTAAAGATATGAACGCAATATGCAAAGTTTTGAACATTGGACAGCCTGTGTTACACATAATGACTGTTTTGAGTTTTGTGTCTAGAGTTTTGAAAAATGACATGAAGGTTCTGTTATTAGAGCAAAAATTATTGTAAAAAACTGTATTGTGCATGGCCTTGTATGGAAAGACTTGGAATTATTCATTAAGTTTGGAATCAGCTATTTCTCAATTATTAGTAATTAAAATAATTCTTAGCAGCTCTTTTAAGCTGCTTTTGTTGCAGAAGTAGAGGCTTTACACTGTATTTAAAGTTTGAAACAGCAGGTCTTCATTTCTGTCATGCTGTGTTTAAGCATTTGTAAAAAGATAAGAAAGATCCATGATTTTTGGTATGGGGTAAGCTTGTGTGAAAAGAACATTTAAGCATTTTAGAAGCGTGTTAATTGACTGAATATTGTGTGAAAACAACATGAATTGTGTTAATGGTATGGTCACAACAGACGGATGTTGTGTTAATTGTGTTTAGAGTTTTGAAAATGTGATTACAGATTGGACAAAGGGATGTTAGCAATTGAAAAAAAAAAAACTGTAATATCTTCCAACACTTAATTTTGATGGGTCCACAATATACTGACTATGATAAACTTTGCAAGTATGTCAACTTATTCTACTAACCCTAAACCTACCCTAACAGTGTACTCTGAGAGTTAGTAGACATATAGTTGCAAAGTTACTTATAGTTAGTAGAATATCTAAAGTGGACTATCAAAATAAAGTGTAAAAAGACACAGTGACACAGTCACATGACACAGAGAGTTGGGTGAAGGAATGTAACAATGTTGGCACGACACAGTGGTACTTCTGCTACTGCATTACAAAGCAATGATTCCAGAACTATTTTAAACACGGTTATTACAGAGAAAGTCACCCTAAAGCAACATGGAAACACCTTGCTCAGGGCACAACGGTGGTGGCTTGTATTGTTTGAGATGATGGAACATTTTTACAAAGTGCATTCATATTATGACATGTGGTTTTAACGACTTTTTGTGCATTTAGAGGTGATGCAATCCATTAAAACCTGTTTTCCTTTAATGAGGGAGAGATTTTGCAATGACAGATTCTCTCATGGGTGGATGAGTGTTTATCAAATAACGTCTCGGTTACGTATGTAACCCTCGTTCCTGAAGGAGGGAATGGAGACGTCACGTCGGGTGACCGGCCTAAGCTATTTTCTGTGAATGTGCGAGTTTTCTGATAACAGTCAAATAAAATGATAAGAAATACAAGTTTGTAATATAAAACAACAGAACAGACTTTTATGTTTGTATGAATAACTGGAAGTGGATGACACTGGAAACTTTGCACATTCAAGTTACAAATGGCCGTGCCCACTCCTAAAATATTTTCAATAATTTGTTCAAATTGGGTTAGTTTGCATCACTGGACATTACTGTTGGTCGTTTGTAAAAAGAGTCAAATATTAAAAGTTTAGCTACTTACCTGTTTAGTAGGCACTAGGCTACTTACACTCTTTTACCGTTAAATTCATGTTCGGTGTCTGTGAACAGTAAAGCCCCGCCTTCTTTGATTTGATTGGTCATCTTAATTTTTGCATTGACAAGCGCTGTTAGAGCACTTGTAACTTTTAGTTTTCATGACAACAAACAGAGTAAAATCAAAAATATCAAATGTAGCCAGCATATGTCTGCAGAAGATAATTTGATTTATTGTTGGCATTTGGTAGCTGTAATCACCATTAAATGTGCAGGTTAGTGACAGCACCAACTCCTTGTCAAAAATGTTGTAGTAACAAATGAAACACCTGTCTGTCAATACGGCTGTTTGAGTCATGTTGAAGGTGAAGGTATTTATAGCTGGTTTGAGCAGCAGAGAGAGAGTCAGAGCTGAATAAACTCATGCTGTGAAGACACACAGAGCGCAGGTGAGCAATAACTCTCTCTGAACACAACATAATTCACTTTATATTTACTAATCCATAACACACTACTGGACAATCATCAATACATGCGTAGTACTATTAGGCTGTGATTTAGGCTACACATTTTTTTTTTGTGATCAGTATTGCAGTGTTTGTTTTGAGTTCAGCCAGTGTAAAAGATATATATTTTATGTTGTTTAATTTATTTCGCAGCGCTGTAGATTCAGTGGATGTGTTTCGTTTGCTCTCAGTGCTGTAATAAATCTTATGGTTTCACGGCTGTATTCCCTTCAACACCTCCAAATTACATCAAAATATTTAATTGTGACATACTGAAGAAGTAAAGCATATTATCAGACTTGTCTTTTTTTACTGTGTAATTATCATTCTGTATTAGATCAAATATAAGATGCATCAGAGGATAGCCTTGTACTTCCTTATTACTTCTCATACATATTTCTGTCAGGTTTTCTATGGCAGAATCACAACCATGAATGCTGTAAACGCTGTGCTGCTGTTCATTCTGGTTTGTTTTACTGCGGTCTGTCAAGCTGAAGGTAAGAGAATAAACTTCACCTAGAAAGTGTGTGACAATTTTAAACACGGGGCTAAATCTAAGATAATGAAAAAAATGTCAAATCTGATTCATAGATATACAAAACGTGTAAGTGTAAGTGGTTTTGGCTCTTAGTATATTCAAAAAACAGATTTAAACAGTTTGCATGATAGGAAGAGAAATACATTATGGTCAGGGAGATCAAATCCTAAATTTAATGTACAAAATGCATAATGAAGTGATTTTATTCATGAATGACTTCTCTAATGAAAGAGATATGTATGTTTCATTAAAATTTATAAAGTTTCATGAAATGTCAAAAAATAACATCTTTATTATTGTTCAGTTGCTCTATTATATGATATGCATTGTTATTTTTCAGGTTTCAGTGTAATCTGTGATGATGTGACTGGATCTGTGGAGAAAGAAGTAAATCTCACCTGCAGCGTCTCTCTGCTGATCACTGACTGCTGCATTGTAATGTATAAGTTTCAATACCCTGAGATTTATAATGACTCAGTAATCTGTTCTCAATCTGAGTACTCCTGTGCTCGGAGAAACAGCTTCACATGCAGCTACACTCCAACTACAGCAATAACACAACCATTCAGATTCTTTCTGCAAACAACATGTGGAGCGAAAACAACACAATTCACTCTGAACATACCAGGTCTGTGTATAATATTGCAGGAAAACAGAAAACTGCTCTTCAGTATATTCATAACTTCAAATCTCCTGCCAATAATTAGTCTTTAAGGTATACTAATCAATAACCAGCTACTGGAAAATCATCAATAATTTCGTATAATGTAATTTACACATTTTGCAGATATTTCAAAATGCCTAGAAAACATTTATTATTTCTGCTGATTTTGTCTGATCAGTGTTTCAGAATTGTATTTGTTTTTGTGTTCATTCAGTGAAGATAATGCAGCAGAAAGATTTTTGTTTCATGGCGTTTAATTTCTGTCGCAACGCTGTATATATATTTTTAATGAACAGATGTGTTTCATTGTGTGCTCCGTGCTTTACTGTAATAAATCTTGTGCTTTTGCTGTTGTATTTTGCACTCATGAGTCCCTTCAGCATCTCAAAATTAAAGCACGAGTTATTATGTTTTTTGTGAAGCCTAATATTTAAGTGTGACATACTGAAGAAGTAAAGCATACAAGCCTTTTTTACTGTGTAATTATCATTCTGTGTATTAGATCAAATATGAGTATTTACTAACAGCGGTTTAAAATCTGTTAACAGGGACAACTACACCTGAAATTGTTACTGAAACTCCTGGCAAGAAAGGTATTATATTTTATTATTGATTACCAGTGTTGGGCACGTTACTTTAAAAAAGTAATTAGTTATAGTTACTAGTTACTTCTCACAAATAGTAATTGAGTTAGTAACTGAATTACATCTTTATAAAAGTAACTAATTACCAGGGAAAGTAAATGTTGCGTTACTTTTTTTTTATGTTCAAATGTCAAATAACTTGGATGCCCCCAATATTAAAGGTGCTGTATGTAGGATTTTGACTCTGCTAAAGCATAAAAATACCATAATATGCTTGCAGACATTTAGGAAACATGTTAAGTTAACATACTTGTTTATCTGAAAAACAATGCTACAGTCAGTTATTCTCCTTTGAATATGTGCGTCCGGCCCGGAATGTCTGTATTTGTTATGGTTTGTGAAACCCGCCCACTGCCAGTTTACCCAGTTGTATTTCGGCACCCCGGGTTGCCAGTTGCCGGAAAACACAGCGTATTTAATTTAAATCATCGTCATGTGCGCTCGTTCCTGTTGGTGTCGTTAATCTGGCAACCTGTGTGTGCGTCAAGTCTGAGGAGGAGGGGCTGGTGAAAAAAACTGTCTCCAATATTTTGAATTTGGACTGCAATACCTAGTTCAACCGCTAGGTGTCAATCCTACATACAGCACCTTTAAATATGTTAAATGAATGAAATGGACACTAAATAGAAAAAAATATTATTATAAAACATTGTAGCTACATTAATCTACAGTTACACTATTTATCTACTGACACTTAGCATCAGTTAGTCAAGCATTATAATATGATATTATGATAATTTAGCATTATATGATGATATAACTTTAGTAATTAGAATAACCATGTATGAATTCATATTTGTCATGTTGACTGAACTTAGGACTGGTGGTGGTGCTTAAGATGTTGTTTTCTCATTTAGTGTTTCTATAAAAAAAGGGGGAAAAATTGATAAGATGATAAAACTACTATGAATTCTACCACTAATAACAATATAAAACGCACTAAGGATAAAGGAGCTGCTGGGTTCATGAATATTAATCAGGTTGTCTGCGTTCGCTCGAATTGATTTGCTGAAATCAAAACAGGGAGGATAATAGGTGAGCGCCAGCCAATGAGATTGTCGTTTGCGCAGTAGCTCCGCCCACTAGCGGAGTTCTTAAAAGCTGAAGAATTCCAAAGGAACTTCGTTATTTTGACAGAAAAACACAACAAAGAATATCGTTTACATGTAGTGCGTCAATTCTGCATGTTATGAAAGACTCTCTCGCTCTGTATCTTTCTTTACGTGCACGTGTGTGTGTGTGTGTGTGTTTGTGTGAGACAAAGCGACGTCGAGACGTGCACTTCACACTAGAGTTTACGGTTCGTCAAATACAGCTACACTGAGCATTCAATTCAGATTAACTGAAAAATAAAATTCTAATAATATTATAATAAATTATAGTAACGCCGCATTTTATTGTCAGTAACGGTAACGGCGTTGTAACGGGGGAAACAGTAATTAGTTTGATTACTCGTTACTGAAAACAATAACGCCGTTAGTAACGCCGTTTATTCATAACCCCGTTATTCCCATCACTGCTGATTACTATTGAATACTGCTTCAGGTTACTTAGATTGCAGGAAAACAGAAAACTGCTCTTCAGTATATTCATAACTTCAAATCTCCTGCCAATAAATTATATTAGTGTTTCAGGTATACTAATCAATAACCAGCTACTGGAAAATCAGCAATACATGCATTTTAATTTCGTATAATGTAATTTACACATTTTGCAAATATTTCAAAATGCCTAGTAAACTTGTCTGATCAGTGTTGCAGAATTGTATTTGTTTTTGTGTTCATTCAGTGAAGATAATGCAGCAGAAAGATTTTTGTTTCATGGCGTTTAATTTCTGTCGCAACGCTGTATATATATTTTTAATGAACAGATGTGTTTCTTTGTGTGCTCCGTGCTTTACTGTAATAAATCTTGTGCTTTCTGTTTAAAATCTGTTAACAGGGCCAACTACACATGAAATTGTTACTGAAACTCCTGGCAAGAAAGGTATATTTTATTATTGTCGCAATGCTGTATATATATTTTTAATGAACAGATGTGTTTCTTTGTGTTACTGTAATAAATATTGTGGTTTCTGTTTAAAATCTGTTAACAGGGCCAACTACACATGAAATTGTTACTGAAACTCCTGGCAAGAAAGGTATTATATTGTATTATTGATTACTATTGAATGCTGCTTCAGGTTACTTAGATTGCAGGAAAACAGAAAACTGCTCTTCAGTATGTTCATAACTTTAAATCAAGCAATGATTTTAGTGTTTAAGGTATAAGAAGATTTCTAAACAGTGACACATTATTGATCATCATATTTGAGATTTCTGTTTGTGTAGAGAAGTAGTTTGATCAGATTCTCAGCAGCACAATCACATTGTGAGGTCTGACTGTCTGCAGGCTGATAGGCTGGATTTGTGCTTATGATTTAAGCATTGTTATAAAAGATTTTACATGTACCTTTACAGATGAAGCTTTAGACCAGAAGCTATCAGGAACATCTGCACCAGACCCAGCAGCAGGTCATGGATCTAGGTTTTCTGTCATCGCTGCAGTCCTGGGCTGTTTCATCCTCATCATCATCATAATGATAATCATTCACAACAAGAAACCAAACTTCAACAGATCTTGTGGATTCCAGAAGATGTTTCTATGCATCAGACCTGATGAAGACAGCTCCACTCGTCCAGAAGATGTGATATAATAGCATTGACTCAGCAGTGTTGCTCATGAAAGACACAAGCTTTATTTGAACTCTTGAATTTTTTTCTTCCTGCACATGCATTTTCTAATGGTGTAAATGGTGTCATTTTGAGCAGTTGTTTATTTTTATTTTTTGAAAATGAACATTGAAATGAATAAAGACAAAGATGAATATCTGGATCTTTTGGTAAAGGGTAAGTTATACCAGTTAAACTAGTAATGTAAGATGTAAGAGTACCATTGTCTACTGCTTACGATACAGGAGAGTAACTTGCTGAGAAATAATAGCTGTTCCAGGAAAGAGAACAACATGATTATATCTAAGCAAACGGCTGTCACCTGACAAGAAAAATCCCTCATTCATCATCAGCATTCATTTGAGACCGCAGAAAAACATTATATAGTGTGTTGAATGGCTACAGGTGTAAACATGGCAGATGACTGAGTTTACAACAGACATAATAATAATTACAACTTAATATCATTTTATTGTAAATGTTTATTGTGCATTTACTGACCCATATGAGTTTTATGAGTGCAATATGTCAGGTTTCTCTGGGATAGAAGACTCAAACTGATTTATTAAGAAATATCAGAAGATCAGAGTCATGTTGAAATGAAAACATATATTTGCATAATATCAGCATTATGAGCTCAAGGTGGCTGATATTATGTAAATATAAATGATACAATTTCAATATGACTAATAGGATATAAACACAAAATTCAAACATTAAAAAAAGCTATTTTACTCCAGATTTACTGAAAATAGGACTACCACATAAACAACTAAAAAACACAAATGAAAAAATACAACTATAAAACACAAACTGTATTATATAAATAATACATTGAAAATAATTGTAAAAATAAACTTGTCATAAAGTCATCATACCATCATTGCTGTATCATTTGTGTCAAAGTGATGATGGTCAAACGTTTGTTTGAATAAAGTCAAGTCATATTTATTTCTATAGCGCTTTATACAGATTGTCAGTGCAGCTTTACAGTGATAAACAGGACAATAATGATTCAGTGATGCAAACAGAGATCAGATCTAAAAACAGTCATTTTTCAGTTCAAATCAGTTCATTGTTGATTCAGTTCAGTAACTGTGTAATGAGCTTCATTTCTTTCGTTTCTCTGAACCTCCTCATAGTTTCTGTTTCCTTGTATATTTCATAATTTCATCATCAATCTAGAGACAGACTAGAGACAGATAGGGGCGACACGTATGCTGGAGAAACCATGATAATGTACAGTATGTGACTGAAATGAATCATATTTATAAATATACAGGTTTTAATTGCCAGTTGACATTAAATGAATTACAGATTTACTGCTATTTGAATTATTTATTTAAGCAACTGAGAAGGTGACTGCATTATCTACAGTATGTGTAAATGCTTCTCTATGATGCTTTCGTGCTGCTTGTTGAACTATAGTTGCATAAAGATGTCTCAAAAATCACTTTGTTGCAGACAATATTAATAGCAGAATAATCATTAATCTGAGTGAACTGCTTTGACGTTATAACGAGATGCTACACTTTTTTCCATTTCAAGCACTGGTTTAGTTACTATATATATTATTGTATTATGTTATATATATTATATTATTATATAATTATATATTATATTATATTATTATATATTAACATAAGTAAAAGTTACTGTTTTCATTGTTTTTGGTTCATGTAACCTTGCAGTTTAATAAAATAAAAAGTTACACAAAGACAGGTAAACAATCAGTAATAAATAAACCGATTACTAGCAATAACAGTGCTTTAGGGTTTTCAGGGTCTAACAGTACTATTCTGGAACAAAATACTAAAATGTAGGCTATAAATGTATAGATTAATAGCCATAGATTATATTTACAGATTAATCCTTATTAAAGATAAAGAAGTTATTCAGTCAAGAGGAGAATTGCTGTCTATGAACAGTAAAGAAACAAGCCCCGTCTTCTTTGATTTGATTGCTCGTCTTTTGAAACTGATGAACACTTTTAGGTGATTTTTGTTTGTTTTTTGGTCTTCATAACAATAAACAGATGTAAGGCTCCACCCGCCGGCCCAAACAGCGGAGTCCAGCGGCCTGGTCGAAGGTTTAATGCATATTCGGTCTTTTACTTGCGCTTCTGAATTTATCTGGATTTAGTTTCAATTTAAGTCTATCTCCGTGCTTGATCTGACTCCAATTTCAAGTGATCATTAAATTTAGGCAATATTTATAATTAAAACCTGATCACAGACATCAATTGTATATTAATTTAGATATTTGATTATTCCGGACTCACTATACTTTCAATTCTTCGTTCATTAGCGACCTAGAGTCGCTTAGCAATTCACTCGGCTAACTGTGAACGCACAACACAAACTCGTCAGTCGATCTTACTCAGAGGATACAGGGTGATTATAATACCTTTAAATAGGCTGCACCCTGCTAGCACATAATAAAAAGTGTATTTTTCCTATAATCACGAAGACTGTAACTTGTTAAGTCAGTGACAGACAGAAATCAGAAGATCCCTAATGAAGAGCCCCCGCTTCATTCATTGTATGATCTGTCCTGGACGCAGATTTGTGGAAACACTAGACTACAACAAAAAAATGATTTCAGAGATGATCAGAATAAATCAAATATAACAATTTATTATTAGTCAGGTAAAATTATATCATGCCAATTACATAATGAAAATAATTAGAATTTAGAAATAAGAAAATACTTAACATCAGTTGTTCAAAGATGAATCTAAGAGTAAAATGTTTACCTGACTTCAAGAAGATACATAGTAAGGAGTATATGAAATACACTCCACACTATGGGCTGATCTGGCTACAGAATCACAATGACTGATTTGCAACTTTCCCTTAAATACTCCCAGAACAAAAGCAGAAGAAATCTTTAGATCAGTTGTGGTGTTTGGTGTTTTTGGTTCTAGTGCTCCAGGGTCGCACCTGGATGAAGACGGATAAACATTCCCGCAGACCCCTAAATGGGGACACGCCCCCTCCTCAGCAGAACACAATTCTACAAAAGTTTTCAATCTTTCTCATAATATAAATGACTACTGTAAAATTGAAACCATTCTACCAATCACACAGAGACCTTTAAAAAGATACCAAACATGAAAGGGTTAAGATCATGAATTCTTAAGATATAATAAATGCAGTTTGTAAGTCTGGTAACTTGAGTTCTTGACACTTCTATGTCATGCCCAGGGGGGAAGGAGGGAGCCTAAGGATGGGTGAAGGGACAGATGAGCAAATGGTTAGAAAGTTTATTGTTGTATTGCATGTCATGTGTGCTGCGAGAGGACCTGAGTTTTTGGCTCCACAAGGAATTAATTTCATAAGGAGATAATTTCACTCCTTGCATGGAAAAAATCGGGGTGAGAGGAAAAAATATTTTTCAAATGTTTTGCGTTCCCTTGCAAAACTTGTGCGTTCTCTCGCAAAAGCAGTTGAGTTCGGACAAACTCTTCCTGTTTACTTCACAGCTTGCAGTAGTTTCGTATGTTCACAATGGAGCGGTTCATACCATTTTATTTTGAACTTGGACTCAAATAAAGAAATACATCAGTGCTTAGTTCAAGGCACGGTTTTGGGACATTATAAAAGCTTAATGTTGCTTAATGTTTTAAAACGGTGACATTGAGGACCAAATTCGATAATAATAAAAGGTGATCAAATTATTAGGCTAATATTAATAACCTTATTAGTAATATTACTAAGCAGAAGCCCAGAATATGAATGCACATAAGCTTTTTCTCCCCCATAAAATGCTTAAGGTAGGCTAATGAATGAAAACGGTGATTTAAAAATAACAAATCCATTGCATTCATATTCTGGGCTATTCTGCTTTATTAATAGTAATATTATTAATACGTTTATTAATATTAGCCTAATGATTTTATGAGTAGGTCTATTTATTATTATCAAATTTGGTCCTCCAATGTCAATGTTTTAATAAGCCACATTTAGTGTTTTAGAATGACCCAAAACCGTGTCATGAACGAACCTGTATTTCTTTATACCTGAGTACAAGTTCAAAACAAAACTCTATGAACCGCTCCATTGTGAACATACAAGCTGTAACCACTGCAAGCTGTGAAGTAAACAGGAAGAGTTTGTCCGAACTCAACTGGATTTGCGAGAGAACGCCGAATTTTTCCCACCACAATGTCCCTTAAAGGGCTCCGTATTATTCAATATCCATTGTGCCTAAGAAAATAAAGCATGAAATAAAGCAAGATCATGATTATCATTGAAAATTATTAAACTTTTAGGAAAAGTCAAGAAAAGCAAAACATGGTTCCAGTTTCCAAATACATGTTGGATTTATTTATTATTTATTTATTTCAATCCATTACAGTAACAGTTCAACAGTTTATGATCATACGCACAGATTAATACTGGCCAAGAACACTACACAGGATTCAATACAAAAATAAAGTTATCATTAAAAAAAAATGAAAAACAGACAGAAGTAACAGTAGGAGGAAAGTCCTGCAAACATCTGTAATACAGTTGTGACATATCCTAACCGTGACATTAATACTGTAGGTGTAAAAACAAAAGTGTGCTAACTAACTAAACATTTCAGTCACAGGAATGAGGTAAGTGTGATTTCATGAGTATAATGTCTCTCTTGTATTGTGTTTGCAGTAAACACTAGAGTTCAGACAGTCAAACACTTGCTGCTTGCAAATGATCTTCTCTTCTTTATGATGAAGAGGAGAAGATCAGCTAATCCAGGGCTCTCAAGTCTCACACATTCACCGTGAGACTCACGCATTTCATCCAGTTCACACGCTCTCACGCCACACCTTGTATTTCTCACGCTGAGACGGGATAACTTGTCCCGCTACATATACAATTAATAGACGAGGGAATACAGAGGTGGGTTCTCTGCCGAGTTCATAGCTGTCTCGAGTTATACAGAGTTAAATGCCACCTACCAGCCAATCAGAAATTAGGATGCTGTTGTTTCTGTTTAAATTACGCGATTCTGCCGCTAGCGCGTTCGTTACTAAGCAACATGGATGCGCGGGCACATGGAGTGAAGTTGAAAGAGAAAGATCAGATGAATGCTGTAGGTAACCCCTTCAATTTTTTATTTATTTTAAGATTCCTGGTCGAAATCACTTGCCTGTGAAAAGCTAGTGAGAGCTGATGTTGGGGAATACAGCCAAATTTGTGCTAAAAACTCTCCAACTGCTTTGCAACCAGAAGCTTTAACTTAGGCTTCCTGAAAGGAAGGTACTAGAGATGTATAATAGTTGGTAAATCTGATAAAAGATAGACAAATTCATCCAAATAAAATAAATAGTTTTATATATTTAAAAAGCATAAAAAATACTAAGAAATTTGGCCCCAAACATGCCAACTGAACAGCAGTGCTCAATGTACTTACTGTACACACACAGCAGTATTACAGAACTTGTCCTGAACATGTATGTCAAGCTGTGTGAGTGTGTGTGTGTGTGTGTGTGTGTGTGTGTGTGTGTGTGTGTGTGTGAGTGAGTGAGTGAGTGAGTGAGTGAGTGAGTGAGTGAGAGAGAGAGAGAGAGAGAGAGAGAGAGAGAGAGAGAGAGAGAGCGCTCTCTGTTGTGTTTGTTGCACATTTTGATGCCTTGATGCAGTGTGTTTTCCATGGTGGGTTTGAACAAAACCAAAACTAGAAACCGTTTGTCTCTGGATGGAACGCTATTATCTATCATGGCAGTGCTTTATGTGGGAGCCCTCTACCCCCGTCATCAGGCATCAAAATGTGTAACAAACATTTACAACAGAAAAAACAAAAACAAACATACAAACAAACAAAAACAAACTGAAATGTGTACTCTCTCTCTCTCTCTCTCTCAGTGTCACACACACACACACACACACACACTCACACAGCTTGACATACATGCTCAGGGTAAGTATTGTAATCCTACTGTATGTGTACAGTATGTACATTGAGTACTGCTGTTCAGTTGGCTTGTTTGGGGCAACATTTCTTTTTATTTTTGATACATTTGTATTTTTAAATACATAAATATTTGTATTTTATTAGAATTAATTTATCTTTCATCAGATTTACCAGATGTTATCATTTCTATTTTTGCTGGTCAATTATGAACAATAGGTAAAACTGAACTGCTAGCAAAAACTTGGGTGCTGCAAATATTTTACTTGCCCCTCCCCTAATCTCACTCCAAACTATTATTATTATTTTTTTTAGTATGCAATTAAAAAATAAACTCTGCATGACCCAAATAATATAAAGTGTGGAGAAGGGGAAAGACAGTTTACAAAAGTGATTGATTTTGTCATTTTACAAAACACAGTTAATGCAAAAGAAACCCACTGTTGATTATGATTAAAAGTGATGATAAAGATGAATGTGGTTTACAATCTGGTTGCTTGATTTTTCTTTGGGACTCTGATGGGCAGATTTCTCAAAACTTTTTAGCCCTGTTACCTCATTATTTCCCACTTGTTATTTCAGCTGTTTGTTGATTCCAGAGAGAGTTTACTGGCATCACCAGATCTCAAATCGTGGGTCTGTCCTGAAGAGCTCTCTGGATTCAATTCGGTTGTTGAAGAGCCTACAGATACAAACACACACTGCTATTAGCTACAACCCGCTGCCTGTATTCCTCATCTGTGAGTCACTTTGGATGAAAGCATCTGATAAATGAATACATGTAAATGAAACACACTTAACATTATTAATGATTTTCACTCGTTGCACATGACAATATACACTATCCATTAAAATTTAAACACCCTTGACTGATTTTTTTCTTTTTCATGACTAAAAAGCTTTTTATCTAAAATCTTTGCTTAAATTTTGTTGACAATTATAAACTGTTCCTATGAATTTCTTTTATAATGGATGACTGGTGTGATGTGATGAATGAAAAGTGGCAACAATGTGCTCTTTAATTTAAGAAAAAAAAAAAAACACTGTAACCCATATTTTGTGGTATTAAGTTTAAATAACTTTGGACAACATTGACACTCAGACACACACCTTACTGTCTTTATGTTACTGTTGCGAGTGACGATACTGTAGATTTTCTCAGCCCCAGCGTCAGTGATGCTATTGCCACTAAAACTGAGATCAAACAAACAAATCAGAAATGCAAGAACTATTACATTATACTTGAGAAATGTTTTGAGTTTCTTCAGTCACTCACTCAATATTTTGCGCTTTGTGGAGGTTTGGGAGCAGCAGATCCAGGCTGTGATCGGTGAGACGGCACTGACTCAGATCCAGTTCTGTCAGTCCTTCAGAATATTCCAGAATCAGCTCCAGACCTCTACAGACCTGCAGATCCAGCTGAGTCTGACTGAGATCCAGCTCTTCACCCAGAGCTCCAGAAAGAGACTGGGCTTCCTCAGACCTCACATGAGCCAGAAACTGAAGCAGCAGAGGTTTATCACAGCTGAAAGACAGAGAGCAAGAGATGCGTTATATACACTGAATGCTTTTATATTGGATCTGTGTGTGAATGTGATCTGTCGATGTTTCTCACCAGAGCTGAACAGAATGTAACACGGGGAACAGCTGATCCATTCCAGCTGTATGAATCTCACAGTCCTGCAGAATCAGCCGTGTCTTTGTGTCTGAATGAGCTCTCTGAATGACTCTGGACATCGCATGGCAGTCGTCAGCGGTCAGATGCAGAGGCTCTGAGTCTGTGTTTGTTGTCAGATCCAGAGCAGTGCGGCAGCAGAAGTCCAGCTTGTGCTGAAGGACAGAGAGCAGAACAGCTGCTGCCTCCTGCTGGACATCAGAGACACTGCAGCAGTGAAGCATCTTCAGTAACAGCAGCCTGTCAACACTGAACACAGACGAACACTAGATCAGGACAGATTCTGTGACATCAGTAACAGCAGCCCGTCAACACTAAACACAGACAAACACTGGATCAGGACAGATTCTGTGACATCAGTAACAGCAGCCTGTCGACACTGAACACAGACGAACACTAGATCAGGACAGATTCTGTGACATCAGTAACAGCAGCCCGTCAACACCGAACACAGACGAACACTAGATCAGGACAGATTCTGTAACATCAGTAACAGCAGCCCGTCAACACTGAACACAGACAAACACTAGATCAGGACAGATTCTGTAACATCAGTAACAGCAGCCCGTCAACACTGAACACAGACGAACACTAGATCAGGACAGATTCTGTGACATCAGTAACAGCAGCCCGTCAACACTGAACACAGACACTAGATCAGGAGAGATTCTGTAACATCAGTAACAGCAGCCCGTCAACACTGAACACAAACACTAGATCAGGACAGATTCTGTAACATCAGTAACAGCAGCCCGTCAACACTGAACACAAACACTAGATCAGGAGAGATTCTGTAACATCAGTAACAGCAGCCGTCAACACTGAACACAAACACTAGATCAGGACAGATTCTGTAACATCAGTAACAGCAGCCATCAACACTGAACACAAACACTAGATCAGGACAGATTCTGTGACATCAGTAACAGCAGCCCGTCAACACTGAACACAAACACTAGATCAGGAGAGATTCTGTAACATCAGTAACAGCAGCCTGTCAACACTGAACACAAACACTAGATCAGGACAGATTCTGTAACATCAGTAACAGCAGCCCGTCAACACTGAACACAAACACTAGATCAGGAGAGATTCTGTAACAGCAGTAACAGCAGCCGTCAACACTGAACACAAACACTAGATCAGGACAGATTCTGTAACATCAGTAACAGCAGCCGTCAACACTGAACACAAACACTAGATCAGGACAGATTCTGTAACATCAGTATCAGCAGCCCGTCAACACTGAACACAGACAAACACTAGATCAGGACAGATTCTGTAACATCAGTAACAGCAGCCCGTCAACACTGAACACAAACACTAGATCAGGACAGATTCTGTAACATCAGTAACAGCAGCCCGTCAACACTGAACACAAACACTAGATCAGGACAGATTCTGTGACATCAGTAACAGCAGCCCGTCAACACTGAACACAGACGAACACTAGATCAGGACAGATTCTGTAACATCAGTAACAGCAGCCCGTCAACACTGAACACAAACACTAGATCAGGACAGATTCTGTGACATCAGTAACAGCAGCCCGTCAACACTGAACACAGACAAACACTAGATCAGGACAGATTCTGTAACATCAGTAACAGCAGCCCGTCGACACCGAACACAGACGAACACTAGATCAGGACAGATTCTGTAACATCAGTAACAGCAGCCCGTCAACACCGAACACAGACAAACACTAGATCAGGACAGATTCTGTAACATCAGTAACAGCAGCCCGTCAACACTGAACACAGACAAATACTAGATCAGGACAGATTCTGTAACATCAGTAACAGCAGCCCGTCAACACTGAACACAGACAAACACTAGATCAGGACAGATTCTGTAACATCAGTAACAGCAGCCCGTCAACACTGAACACAGACGAACACTAGATCAGGACAGATTCTGTAACATCAGTAACAGCAGCCCGTCAACACTGAACACAGACAAACACTAGATCAGGACAGATTCTGTAACATCAGTAACAGCAGCCCGTCAACACTGAACACAGACAAACACTAGATCAGGACAGATTCTGTGACATCAGTAACAGCAGCCTGTCGACACTGAACACAGACGAACACTAGATCAGGACAGATTCTGTAACATCAGTAACAGCAGCCCGTCGACACCGAACACAGACGAACACTAGATCAGGACAGATTCTGTAACATCAGTAACAGCAGCCCGTCAACACTGAACACAGACAAATACTAGATCAGGACAGATTCTGTAACATCAGTAACAGCAGCCGTCAACACTGAACACAGACAAATACTAGATCAGGACAGATTCTGTAACATCAGCAACAGCAGCCGTCAACACTGAACACAAACACTAGATCAGGACAATTTCTGTAACATCAGTAACAGCAGCCCGTCAACACTGAACACAGACAAACACTAGATCAGGACAGATTCTGTAACATCAGTAACAGTAGCCGTCAACACTGAACACAAACACTAGATCAGGACAGATTCTGTGACATCAGTAACAGCAGCCCGTCGACACTGAACACAGACGAACACTAGATCAGGACAGATTCTGTAACATCAGTAACAGCAGCCGTCAACACTGAACACAAACACTAGATCAGGACAGATTCTGTGACATCAGTAACAGCAGCCCGTCAACACTGAACACAGACGAACACTAGATCAGGACAAATTCTGTAACATCAGTAACAGCAGCCCGTCAACACTGAACACAGACGAACACTAGATCAGGACAGATTCTGTAACATCAGTAACAGCAGCCTGTCAACACTGAACACAGACGAACACTAGATCAGGACAGATTCTGTGACATCAGTAACAGCAGCCCGTCAACACCGAACACAGACGAACACTAGATCAGGACAGATTCTGTAACATCAGTAACAGCAGCCCGTCAACACTGAACACAGACAAACACTAGATCAGGACAGATTCTGTAACATCAGTAACAGCAGCCCGTCGACACTGAACACAGACAAACACTAGATCAGGACAGATTCTGTGACATCAGTAACAGCAGCCTGTCGACACTGAACACAAACACTAGATCAGGACAGATTCTGTGACATCAGTAACAGCAGCCCGTCGACACTGAACACAAACACTAGATCAGGACAGATTCTGTAACATCAGTAACAGCAGCCCGTCAACACTGAACACAAACACTAGATCAGGACAGATTCTGTAACATCAGTAACAGCAGCCCGTCGACACTGAACACAGACGAACACTAGATCAGGACAGATTCTGTAACATCAGTAACAGCAGCCTGTCAACACTGAACACAGACGAACACTAGATCAGGACAGATTCTGTAACATCAGTAACAGCAGCCCGTCAACACTGAACACAGACAAACACTAGATCAGGACAGATTATGTAACATCAGTAACAGCAGCCCGTCAACACTGAACACAGACGAACACTAGATCAGGACAGATTCTGTAACATCAGTAACAGCAGCCCGTCAACACTGAACACAGACAAATACTAGATCAGGACAGATTCTGTAACATCAGTAACAGCAGCCCGTCAACACTGAACACAGACGAACACTAGATCAGGACAGATTCTGTGACATCAGTAACAGCAGCCTGTCGACACTGAACACAGACGAACACTAGATCAGGACAGATTCTGTAACATCAGTAACAGCATCCGTCAACACTGAACACAAACACTAGATCAGGACAGATTCTGTAACATCAGTAACAGCAGCCGTCAACACTGAACACAAACACTAGATCAGGAGAGATTCTGTAACATCAGTAACAGCAGCCGTCAACACTGAACACAAACACTAGATCAGGACAGATTCTGTAACGTCAGTAACAGCAGCCCGTCAACACTGAACACAAACACTAGATCAGGACAGATTCTGTGACATCAGTATCAGCAGCCCGTCAACACTGAACACAGACAAACACTAGATCAGGACAGATTCTGTAACATCAGTAACAGCAGCCCGTCAACACTGAACACAAACACTAGATCAGGACAGATTCTGTAACATCAGTAACAGCAGCCCGTCAACACTGAACACAAACACTAGATCAGGACAGATTCTGTGACATCAGTAACAGCAGCCCGTCAACACTGAACACAGACGAACACTAGATCAGGACAGATTCTGTAACATCAGTAACAGCAGCCCGTCAACACTGAACACAAACACTAGATCAGGACAGATTCTGTGACATCAGTAACAGCAGCCCGTCAACACTGAACACAGACAAACACTAGATCAGGACAGATTCTGTAACATCAGTAACAGCAGCCCGTCGACACCGAACACAGACGAACACTAGATCAGGACAGATTCTGTAACATCAGTAACAGCAGCCCGTCAACACCGAACACAGACGAACACTAGATCAGGACAGATTCTGTAACATCAGTAACAGCAGCCCGTCAACACTGAACACAGACAAATACTAGATCAGGACAGATTCTGTAACATCAGTAACAGCAGCCCGTCAACACTGAACACAGACAAACACTAGATCAGGACAGATTCTGTAACATCAGTAACAGCAGCCCGTCAACACTGAACACAGACGAACACTAGATCAGGACAGATTCTGTAACATCAGTAACAGCAGCCCGTCAACACTGAACACAGACAAACACTAGATCAGGACAGATTCTGTAACATCAGTAACAGCAGCCCGTCAACACTGAACACAGACAAACACTAGATCAGGACAGATTCTGTGACATCAGTAACAGCAGCCTGTCGACACTGAACACAGACGAACACTAGATCAGGACAGATTCTGTAACATCAGTAACAGCAGCCCGTCGACACCGAACACAGACGAACACTAGATCAGGACAGATTCTGTAACATCAGTAACAGCAGCCCGTCAACACTGAACACAGACAAATACTAGATCAGGACAGATTCTGTAACATCAGTAACAGCAGCCGTCAACACTGAACACAGACAAATACTAGATCAGGACAGATTCTGTAACATCAGTAACAGCAGCCCGTCAACACTGAACACAGACAAATACTAGATCAGGACAGATTCTGTAACATCAGCAACAGCAGCCGTCAACACTGAACACAAACACTAGATCAGGACAGATTCTGTAACATCAGTAACAGCAGCCCGTCAACACTGAACACAGACAAACACTAGATCAGGACAGATTCTGTAACATCAGTAACAGCAGCCGTCAACACTGAACACAAACACTAGATCAGGACAGATTCTGTGACATCAGTAACAGCAGCCCGTCAACACTGAACACAGACGAACACTAGATCAGGACAAATTCTGTAACATCAGTAACAGCAGCCCGTCAACACTGAACACAGACGAACACTAGATCAGGACAGATTCTGTAACATCAGTAACAGCAGCCTGTCAACACTGAACACAGACGAACACTAGATCAGGACAGATTCTGTAACATCAGTAACAGCAGCCCGTCGACACTGAACACAGACAAACACTAGATCAGGACAGATTCTGTGACATCAGTAACAGCAGCCTGTCGACACTGAACACAAACACTAGATCAGGACAGATTCTGTGACATCAGTAACAGCAGCCCGTCGACACTGAACACAAACACTAGATCGGGACAGATTCTGTAACATCAGTAACAGCAGCCCGTCAACACTGAACACAAACACTAGATCAGGACAGATTCTGTAACATCAGTAACAGCAGCCCGTCGACACTGAACACAGACGAACACTAGATCAGGACAGATTCTGTAACATCAGTAACAGCAGCCTGTCAACACTGAACACAGACGAACACTAGATCAGGACAGATTCTGTAACATCAGTAACAGCAGCCCGTCAACACTGAACACAGACAAACACTAGATCAGGACAGATTCTGTAACATCAGTAACAGCAGCCCGTCAACACTGAACACAGACGAACACTAGATCAGGACAGATTCTGTAACATCAGTAACAGCAGCCCGTCAACACTGAACACAGACAAATACTAGATCAGGACAGATTCTGTAACATCAGTAACAGCAGCCCGTCAACACTGAACACAGACGAACACTAGATCAGGACAGATTCTGTGACATCAGTAACAGCAGCCTGTCGACACTGAACACAGACGAACACTAGATCAGGACAGATTCTGTAACATCAGTAACAGCAGCCCGTCGACACTGAACACAGACAAACACTAGATCAGGACAGATTCTGTGACATCAGTAACAGCAGCCTGTCGACACTGAACACAAACACTAGATCAGGACAGATTCTGTGACATCAGTAACAGCAGCCCGTCGACACTGAACACAAACACTAGATCGGGACAGATTCTGTAACATCAGTAACAGCAGCCCGTCAACACTGAACACAAACACTAGATCAGGACAGATTCTGTAACATCAGTAACAGCAGCCCGTCGACACTGAACACAGACGAACACTAGATCAGGACAGATTCTGTAACATCAGTAACAGCAGCCTGTCAACACTGAACACAGACGAACACTAGATCAGGACAGATTCTGTAACATCAGTAACAGCAGCCCGTCAACACTGAACACAGACAAACACTAGATCAGGACAGATTCTGTAACATCAGTAACAGCAGCCCGTCAACACTGAACACAGACGAACACTAGATCAGGACAGATTCTGTAACATCAGTAACAGCAGCCCGTCAACACTGAACACAGACAAATACTAGATCAGGACAGATTCTGTAACATCAGTAACAGCAGCCCGTCAACACTGAACACAGACGAACACTAGATCAGGACAGATTCTGTGACATCAGTAACAGCAGCCTGTCGACACTGAACACAGACGAACACTAGATCAGGACAGATTCTGTAACATCAGTAACAGCAGCCGTCAACACTGAACACAAACACTAGATCAGGACAGATTCTGTAACATCAGTAACAGCAGCCGTCAACACTGAACACAAACACTAGATCAGGAGAGATTCTGTAACATCAGTAACAGCAGCCGTCAACACTGAACACAAACACTAGATCAGGACAGATTCTGTAACATCAGTAACAGCAGCCCGTCAACACTGAACACAAACACTAGATCAGGACAGATTCTGTGACATCAGTAACAGCAGCCCGTCAACACTGAACACAAACACTAGATCAGGACAGATTCTGTAACATCAGTAACAGCAGCCCGTCGACACCGAACACAGACGAACACTAGATCAGGACAGATTCTGAAACATCAGTAACAGCAGCCCGTCAACACTGAACACAGACAAATACTAGATCAGGACAGATTCTGTAACATCAGTAACAGCAGCCCGTCAACACTGAACACAGACAAATACTAGATCAGGACAGATTCTGTAACATCAGTAACAGCAGCCGTCAACACTGAACACAAACACTAGATCAGGACAGATTCTGTAACATCAGTAACAGCAGCCCGTCAACACTGAACACAGACAAACACTAGATCAGGACAGATTCTGTAACATCAGTAACAGCAGCCCGTCGACACCGAACACAGACGAACACTAGATCAGGACAGATTCTGTAACATCAGTAACAGCAGCCGTCAACACTGAACACAAACACTAGATCAGGACAGATTCTGTAACATCAGTAACAGCAGCCCGTCAACACTGAACACAGACGAACACTAGATCAGGACAGATTCTGTAACATCAGTAACAGCAGCCCGTCAACACTGAACACAGACACTAGATCAGGACAGATTCTGTAACATCAGTAACAGCAGCCCGTCAACACTGAACACAGACAAATACTAGATCAGGACAGATTCTGTAACATCAGTAACAGCAGCCCGTCAACACTGAACACAGACAAATACTAGATCAGGACAGATTCTGTAACATCAGCAACAGCAGCCGTCAACACTGAACACAAACACTAGATCAGGACAGATTCTGTAACATCAGTAACAGCAGCCCGTCAACACTGAACACAGACAAACACTAGATCAGGACAGATTCTGTAACATCAGTAACAGCAGCCGTCAACACTGAACACAAACACTAGATCAGGACAGATTCTGTGACATCAGTAACAGCAGCCCGTCGACACTGAACACAGACGAACACTAGATCAGGACAGATTCTGTAACATCAGTAACAGCAGCCCGTCAACACTGAACACAGACGAACACTAGATCAGGACAGATTCTGTAACATCAGTAACAGCAGCCTGTCAACACTGAACACAGACGAACACTAGATCAGGACAGATTCTGTAACATCAGTAACAGCAGCCTGTCAACACTGAACACAGACGAACACTAGATCAGGACAGATTCTGTGACATCAGTAACAGCAGCCCGTCAACAACGAACACAGACGAACACTAGATCAGGACAGATTCTGTAACATCAGTAACAGCAGCCCGTCAACACTGAACACAGACAAACACTAGATCAGGACAGATTCTGTAACATCAGTAACAGCAGCCCGTCGACACTGAACACAAACACTAGATCAGGACAGATTCTGTAACATCAGTAACAGCAGCCCGTCGACACTGAACACAGACGAACACTAGATCAGGACAGATTCTGTAACATCAGTAACAGCAGCCTGTCAACACTGAACACAGACAAACACTAGATCAGGACAGATTCTGTGACATCAGTAACAGCAGCCTGTCAACACTGAACACAGACAAACACTAGATCAGGACAGATACTGTGACATCAGTAACAGCAGCCCGAACACTGAACACAAACACTAGATC
Organism: Schizothorax lantsangensis; assembly: GCA_027422415.1. Classification (NCBI taxonomy): domain Eukaryota; kingdom Metazoa; phylum Chordata; class Actinopteri; order Cypriniformes; family Cyprinidae; genus Schizothorax; species Schizothorax lantsangensis. The sequence goes on from CM049840.1 coordinate 38,909,268, forward strand.
AGGAGAGATTCTGTAACATCAGTAACAGCAGCCGTCAACACTGAACACAAACACTAGATCAGGACAGATTCTGTGACATCAGTAACAGCAGCCCGTCAACACTGAACACAGACGAACACTAGATCAGGACAGATTCTGTAACATCAGTAACAGCAGCCCGTCAACACTGAACACAGACAAATACTAGATCAGGACAGATTCTGTAACATCAGTAACAGCAGCCCGTCAACACTGAACACAGACAAATACTAGATCAGGACAGATTCTGTAACATCAGCAACAGCAGCCGTCAACACTGAACACAAACACTAGATCAGGACAGATTCTGTAACATCAGTAACAGCAGCCCGTCGACACTGAACACAGACGAACACTAGATCAGGACAGATTCTGTAACATCAGTAACAGCAGCCTGTCAACACTGAACACAGACAAACACTAGATCAGGACAGATTCTGTGACATCAGTAACAGCAGCCTGTCAACACTGAACACAGACAAACACTAGATCAGGACAGATACTGTGACATCAGTAACAGCAGCCCGAACACTGAACACAAACACTAGATCAGGAGAGATTCTGTAACATCAGTAACAGCAGCCGTCAACACTGAACACAAACACTAGATCAGGACAGATTCTGTGACATCAGTAACAGCAGCCCGTCAACACTGAACACAGACGAACACTAGATCAGGACAGATTCTGTAACATCAGTAACAGCAGCCCGTCAACACTGAACACAAACACTAGATCAGGACAGATTCTGTAACATCAGTAACAGCAGCCCGTCAACACTGAACACAAACACTAGATCAGGACAGATTCTGTAACATCAGTAACAGCAGCCCGTCAACACTGAACACAAACACTAGATCAGGACAGATTCTGTAACATCAGTAACAGCAGCCCGTCAACACTGAACACAGACAAACACTAGATCAGGACAGATTCTGTAACATCAGTAACAGCAGCCCGTCAACACTGAACACAAACACTAGATCAGGACAGATTCTGGAACATCAGTAACAGCAGCCCGTCAACACTGAACACAGACACTAGATCAGGACAGATTCTGTAACATCAGTAACAGCAGCCCGTCAACACTGAACACAAACACTAGATCAGGACAGATTCTGTAACATCAGTAACAGCAGCCCGTCAACACTGAACACAAACACTAGATCAGGACAGATTCTGTAACATCAGTAACAGCAGCCCGTCAACACTGAACACAGACGAACACTAGATCAGGACAGATTCTGTAACATCAGTAACAGCAGCCCGTCAACACTGAACACAAACACTAGATCAGGACAGATTCTGTAACATCAGTAACAGCAGCCCGTCAACACTGAACACAAACACTAGATCAGGACAGATTCTGTAACATCAGTAACAGCAGCCGTCAACACTGAACACAAACACTAGATCAGGACAGATTCTGTAACATCAGACAGCAGCCCGTCAACACTGAACACAAACACTAACAGCAGCCCGTCGACACTGAACACAGACGAACACTAGATCAGGACAGATTCTGTAACATCATTAACAGCAGCCCGTCAACACTGAACACAGACAAACACTAGATCAGGGCAGATTCTGTAACATCATTAACAGCAGCCCGTCAACACTGAACACAGACAAACACTAGATCAGGACAGATTCTGTGACATCAGTAACAGCAGCCCATCGACACTGAACACAGACGAACACTAGATCAGGACAGATTCTGTAACATCAGTAACAGCAGCCGTCAACACTGAACACAAACACTAGATCAGGACAGATTCTGTGACATCAGTAACAGCAGCCCGTCGACACTGAACACAGACGAACACTAGATCAGGACAGATTCTGTGACATCAGTAACAGCAGCCCGTCAACATTGAACACAGACAAACACTAGATCAGGACAGATTCTGTAACATCAGTAACAGCAGCCCATCAACACTGAACATAGACACTAGATCAGGACAGTTTCTGTAACATCAGTAACAGCAGCCCGTCAACACTGAACACAGACGAACACTAGATCAGGACAGATTCTGTAACATCAGTAACAGCAGCCCGTCAACACTGAACACAGACGAACACTAGATCAGGGCTCCGTTCTTCGTACGTCGCTAACTCAGTTAGCTGGATTTGATTGTTGCCGATTTCGCTTGATCTCGGATCATTTGGTTCTTCGAAGCTCATCCTGGACTTGCTGTCATAGCAACAGGTCCATAAACTTAAACCTGCTCGGGAGCAGGCTTATTTCATGTAAACAGGATTAGATTGCATCTTTTTAAGCAGAATTTATACTTAAAATCTGTCACAGCCACTGCTACTTTATTATAAGATAAATAAAAATAATTTAAAAATGAATTTGAAAATAAGATAACAATGTTGTGTAGTCTATAACACTATAGACACAGCCAGTTTTACTCATTGAAAGATTTCTTAGTGATGAAATAATTACGTTATAATTGTATTGGAGTCTTACACACGTACAGTTAATCTGAGCCGTGCATTAATTTGAGTAATGACAGATATTATGGGAGGGGCTTGATGGAGCGCGGAGATGCACATAACATGATCTTTAAGAAACTGTAATTAATGCTGTCACGTAACAAATCTGTTTCAAAGATAAAATTAAATTAATTGCTAATTACAACACTGAAGTAAAAATGTAAAGCCTACACAAATGCTAGAAATCGTGAATATAAATAATTGGGAACCATGTAAAAAAAAATACAAATAAATTAAAAACATTTCATTTATCTATTATAACATTTATGTAGTTTTATTCGCTTGGCTGTTTCCTTATAAAAGTCCAGAAATTTGTCAACTTTTCCGTCAGGTGTCTTTTTTAATGATATGATGTCATTACGTTGCTGTCTTGCCGCCAGCCAATCGCTGCACTGCTGATCTGCCCTTTTCGGGGAACACGAGAACGCGCCGTGATCTTAGACAACTTAATCCGGATATTTTAATCTAATACGCAAATTCGTTTGAAGAACTAAATTAGCCAGAGATCAGTTATCAGGATTAGAAGATCTGGCATCTTTCAAATCATCTCAGATGTAATAAGCGAGGTACTAAGAACGGACCCCAGGACAGATTCTGTAACATCAGTAACAGCAGCCCGTCAACACCGAACACAGACGAACACTAGATCAGGACAGATTCTGTAACATCAGTAACAGCAGCCCGTCAACACTGAACACAGACGAATACTAGATCAGGACAGATTCTGTAACATCAGTAACAGCAGCCCGTCAACACCGAACACAGACGAACACTAGATCAGGACAGATTCTGTGACATCAGTAACAGCAGCCGTCAACACCGAACACAGACGAACACTAGATCAGGACAGATTCTGTAACATCAGTAACAGCAGCCCGTCAACACTGAACACAGACGAATACTAGATCAGGACAGATTCTGTAACATCAGTAACAGCAGCCCGTCAACACTGAACACAGACGAACACTAGATCAGGACAGATTCTGTGACATCAGTAACAGCAGCCCGTCAACACTGAACACAGACGAACACTAGATCAGGACAGATTCTGTGACATCAGTAACAGCAGCCCGTCAACACTGAACACAGACGAACACTAGATCAGGACAGATTCTGTAACATCAGTAACAGCAGCCCGTCAACACTGAACACAGACGAACACTAGATCAGGACAGATTCTTTAACATCAGTAACAGCAGCCGTCGACACTGAACACAGACAAACACTAGATCAGGACAGATTCTGTAACATCAGTAACAGCAGCCCATCAACACTGAACACAGACGAACACTAGATCAGGACAGATTCTGTGACATCAGTAACAGCAGCCCGTCAACACTGAACACACACGAACACTAGATCAGGACAGATTCTGTAACATCAGTAACAGCAGCCCGTCAACACTGAACACAAACACTAGATCAGGACAGATTCTGTAACATCAGTAACAGCAGCCGTCAACACTGAACACAAACACTAGATCAGGACAGATTCTGTGACATCAGTAACAGCAGCCCGTCGACACTGAACACAGACGAACACTAGATCAGGACAGATTCTGTAACATCATTAACAGCAGCCCGTCAACACTGAACACAGACAAACACTAGATCAGGGCAGATTCTGTAACATCATTAACAGCAGCCCGTCAACACTGAACACAGACAAACACTAGATCAGGACAGATTCTGTGACATCAGTAACAGCAGCCCATCGACACTGAACACAGACGAACACTAGATCAGGACAGATTCTGTAACATCAGTAACAGCAGCCGTCAACACTGAACACAAACACTAGATCAGGACAGATTCTGTGACATCAGTAACAGCAGCCCGTCAACATTGAACACAGACAAACACTAGATCAGGACAGATTCTGTAACATCAGTAACAGCAGCCCATCAACACTGAACATAGACACTAGATCAGGACAGTTTCTGTAACATCAGTAACAGCAGCCCGTCAACACTGAACACAGACGAACACTAGATCAGGACAGATTCTGTAACATCAGTAACAGCAGCCCGTCAACACTGAACACAGACGAACACTAGATCAGGGCTCCGTTCTTCGTACGTCGCTAACTCAGTTAGCTGGATTTGATTGTTGCCGATTTCGCTTGATCTCGGATCATTTGGTTCTTCGAAGCTCATCCTGGACTTGCTGTCATAGCAACAGGTCCATAAACTTAAACCTGCTCGGGAGCAGGCTTATTTCATGTAAACAGGATTAGATTGCATCTTTTTAAGCAGAATTTATACTTAAAATCTGTCACAGCCACTGCTACTTTATTATAAGATAAATAAAAATAATTTAAAAATGAATTTGAAAATAAGATAACAATGTTGTGTAGTCTATAACACTATAGACACAGCCAGTTTTACTCATTGAAAGATTTCTTAGTGATGAAATAATTACGTTATAATTGTATTGGAGTCTTACACACGTACAGTTAATCTGAGCCGTGCATTAATTTGAGTAATGACAGATATTATGGTAGGGGCTTGATGGAGCGCGGAGATGCACATAACATGATCTTTAAGAAACTGTAATTAATGCTGTCACGTAACAAATCTGTTTCAAAGATAAAATTAAATTAATTGCTAATTACAACACTGAAGTAAAAATGTAAAGCCTACACAAATGCTAGAAATCGTGAATATAAATAATTGGGAACCATGTAAAAAAAAAATACAAATAAATTAAAAACATTTCATTTATCTATTATAACATTTATGTAGTTTTATTCGCTTGGCTGTTTCCTTATAAAAGTCCAGAAATTTGTCAACTTTTCCGTCAGGTGTCTTTTTTAATGATATGATGTCATTACGTTGCTGTCTTGCCGCCAGCCAATCGCTGCACTGCTGATCTGCCCTTTTCGGGGAACACGAGAACGCGCCGTGATCTTAGACAACTTAATCCGGATATTTTAATCTAATACGCAAATTCGTTTGAAGAACTAAATTAGCCAGAGATCAGTTATCAGGATTAGAAGATCTGGCATCTTTCAAATCATCTCAGATGTAATAAGCGAGGTACTAAGAACGGACCCCAGGACAGATTCTGTAACATCAGTAACAGCAGCCCGTCAACACCGAACACAGACGAACACTAGATCAGGACAGATTCTGTAACATCAGTAACAGCAGCCCGTCAACACTGAACACAGACGAATACTAGATCAGGACAGATTCTGTAACATCAGTAACAGCAGCCCGTCAACACTGAACACAGACAAACACTAGATCAGGACAGATTCTGTAACATCAGTAACAGCAGCCCGTCAACACTGAACACAGATGAACACTAGATCAGGACAGATTCTTTAACATCAGTAACAGCAGCCGTCGACACTGAACACAGACAAACACTAGATCAGGACAGATTCTGTAACATCAGTAACAGCAGCCCGTCAACACTGAACACAGACTAACACTAGATCAGGACAGATTCTGTGACATCAGTAACAGCAGCCCGTCAACACTGAACACAGACGAACACTAGATCAGGACAGATTCTGTAACATCAGTAACAGCAGCCGTCGACAATGAACACAGACAAACACTAGATCAGGACAGATTCTGTAACATCAGTAACAGCAGCCCGTCAACACTGAACACAGACGAACACTAGATCAGGACAGATTCTGTGACATCAGTAACAGCAGCCCGTCAACACTGAACACAGACACTAGATCAGGACAGATTCTGTAACATCAGTAACAGCAGCCCGTCAACACCGAACACAGACGAACACTAGATCAGGACAGATTCTGTAACATCAGTAACAGCAGCCCGTCAACACTGAACACAGACAAACACTAGATCAGGACAGATTCTGTGACATCAGTAACAGCAGCCCGTCGACACCGAACACAGACAAACACTAGATCAGGACAGATTCTGTGACATCAGTAACAGCAGCCCGTCAACACCGAACACAGACGAACACTAGATCAGGACAGATTCTGTAACATCAGTAACAGCAGCCCGTCAACACTGAACACAAACACTAGATCAGGAGAGATTCTGTAACATCAGTAACAGCAGCCGTCAACACCGAACACAGACGAACACTAGATCAGGACAGATTCTGTAACATCAGTAACAGCAGCCTGTCAACACCGAACACAGACGAACACTAGATCAGGACAGATTCTGTAACATCAGTAACAGCAGCCCGTCAACACTGAACACAGACGAACACTAGATCAGGACAGATTCTGTAACATCAGTAACAGCAGCCCGTCAACACTGAACACAGATGAATACTAGATCAGGACAGATTCTGTGACATCAGTAACAGCAGCCCGTCAACACTGAACACAGATGAACACTAGATCAGGACAGATTCTGTAACATCAGTAACAGCAGCCTGTCAACACCGAACACAGACGAACACTAGATCAGGACAGATTCTGTAACATCAGTAACAGCAGCCCGTCAACACTGAACACAGACGAACACTAGATCAGGACAGATTCTGTAACATCAGTAACAGCAGCCCGTCAACACTGAACACAGACGAATACTAGATCAGGACAGATTCTGGAACATCAGTAACAGCAGCCCGTCAACACTGAACACAGACGAACACTAGATCAGGACAGATTCTGTGACATCAGTAACAGCAGCCCGTCAACACTGAACACAGACGAACACTAGATCAGGACAGATTCTGTGACATCAGTAACAGCAGCCCGTCAACACTGAACACAGACGAATACTAGATCAGGACAGATTCTGGAACATCAGTCACAGCCTTAATGCAGCTTTAGAAAATATAAACCATTGAGGGCCAGTATTACGAAACAGGGCAATTAACAGCGCCGAGGGGCATAGAAATTTCTGCATGTGATTTACTAACAACGTGCAAATTAAACACAGGCGCAACACCATATCGACCAACGCAATATACCAAGCGCAGTGCAAATTAGCGTAGTCGCAAATAAAGAATAAAGAAGCCACAGTACATTGAAAAGACCCGGAGGCCAAAAAAAGAAGAGATACAAGAAGTTTTGATAGAGCTGGTATTGCGTGACTCCTAGTTGAGGGTTCCAAGACTTACATTATTTCCTGAAGCAAATTAAAAATAAAATGGCTTGGCAAACTATATTTTCGTATTCTTCTGGCATTCCAAATAAATTAATGCGTGTGGAAAAAAATCCTCTCCACTTCTACCACGCGCTCTCTGTTCTCTGCGGCGCCTCCTCTAGCAACAGAGGCTTAAAAAGTGCTCATAACATTTACTCAAGTGAAAGTACAGATACTCAGTGAAAATTTTACTCAATTAAAAGAACAAGTATCTGGCCAAAAACATAGCTGAGTAAAAGTAAAAAAGTACAACTTTAAATTGTACTGGAGTATTAAAAAAGTAGAAGTACTTTATTTTCTGACAGACATTCAGAAGTTTGGTTAAAGGGAGAAAACTAAACAAAATGCAATGGCACAGGTCAAACACATACAGTAAATTTACTGAGAAAAATGGTGACGTGTTAAATACTTATTTTACCCGCTGTAATTCAATGCTACTTCAAGGCTTGTTGTAGACATCCACCAGAAAGCTACTGAATGAAACACTCAGACAGACCTGAGACAGAGATATAGAGAGAAGCAGTGAGACCTGAGGTAGGAGAGATGTGTGAAGAGTGGCATAACGCTCTGCAGCTCTTCCTCTGGTATGGAGGTCCACTGTAGACTGAGTGAAGCTGCAGTGCAGTGCTGCAGTGTGAAGCGCAGGGCCGCACACTGAACAGAGTCCAGATCTCTGCTCTGCAGGTTAATGTAGTTCTCCACTGAACTCAACAGACTGGACACAAACCCAGCAGAGCCGGACTCATAGATCTCCCTGATTACAGACACCATGAAGCTAGAGCTCATCCTGTACAGACACACATCACACTTATCATTATTAAATCACTGTATATTTTCTATCATTTGCTACATACACATTTTGTGAAAGAACTTATTGTTTACCGTTTAAACTGAATCCTGTTCAGAAATGGCAGAATTTCACTGATGCTGCATTGAATGTTGCTGTGTCTGAAGTCCACGGTGATTTGTTGAACTCTGTGCTGCAGGAAATAATGAAGCTCTTCCCAGTTCAAGGAACAGGAGGACAGATCTCCATCCACTTTCTGCAGGAAGCACTGAGTCAGCTCCTCTTCCTGAGCTTCATAGACACATTCAACCAACTTCCGGGAAGTCTCTTTGGACAGTCTACACACAGACATTTTAGGTTTTAGAGTGAATTTATCCCTGTCAGATTAAAAACGAAGGAGTCTCCCACAGAGCAGGAGGTTTTGCTGGATAAATATCCTTCCTGCTTGAGGGAGAAACCAAGAAACTTCGAACAGTAAAGTCACCAGCTCTGGATTCTCTGAACCGGACCACTTTAACTATCGCTGTAGATTTAGCATCACAGTACTGTAAAAACCTACAGTACAATACCACATTTATACAATACAGAAAAAAACTAATTTATATTGCATTCTGGGTAATTTTGACTTGGAATGAATATTTTAGTGTTGCTGTAACCTTGCTGTAGCCTGACAGTAATACACGGGGCAATAATACAGGACTGCTGTAAATAGCGACCACCTGACGTCACATCACAGACAACAGCTGCTGCTGACCGGAGAGAGACGCAGAACGGAGGATTTATGCAAGTTCGGTAAGTTCATTTGATTATCATGTTTTTATTATACTTAAACATGGTTGTGAAATACAGTTTCACTTGCCATCTAAAAGGGTGGTTTGGGGTCAGAGATATTGGTAATGTTACAGGTTATTAACTAAATTAACATTATTTAGGCGGGAGACCAGTTCTGTAGCATGGGGATTGATAAAAATTATTATGATAATAAAAATATGATTAGGGGTCAATTACTTTTATCAGTTAACGTTACTAATGATCTATTAGTCAACAAAGTAAAATGCATGCAAAATCTTCAGCAATGTCAAGTGTAATGTTTTTTTTAATAACTCTGATGTATTGTTTGAGTGTATGAAATACACATGTATAGGCAACATTCTATGTGATTTTATCCTATACATTGTCAACAAGTAGGCTAACACATTATTGAATCAAATTTATTTGATTTCTTGCAGCTCTACAGTGTGGTCCACTTGTCTTTGCACCCTGGGAAGGGCAATGCTGTCCCTCAGTTGTCCTCAGTGTGAAAAAATGAATCGCAAAAGCATAGTCATTGTTGGAAAGGATTCAAATACACAAAAATGCTGGAAAACCAAAGAATTTGTGGGACCTGAAGGTTTTGTCTTTGTGTGTTTCACGAATGTGTTTCAGTTTCACCACTGATGGGAATAAATGTAAGGCAGACAGCGAGTGAGCAGAAGATCAGGACGGTGGTGCAGAGTGATGGCCATCAACCCTGCATGTCAACAGCTTCATTCAGTCCAAAATGATGTTTAAATGGAGGACTTCACAGAGAGGGTCAGTGGCCTGTTTGCCACCACCCACATGCCCTGCATTTAGGGGTGATGGTTATGAGAAACTTGTTGTTGTTTTGCTAATATTAAGATAGTTTAATTTTTAGATAGTTTTAAGATAAATCAAGTTCTCTCTTAGGACATTCATTCCCAATCCCTCAAGATGCATGTGCTTGTTTCATTTATATTCTTGCACACTTAAAATGCATTCATGGCTTTAAATTGTTGATTCACCATACTAAAATGTTTTGAAATGTTTTAATAAAAATAGTTTTGTAAATATGTTTGGATTGTCTTTTGATTTGTAATGTTATTCTGAATTATAGTAGTATCACAATTTTACTAACAATTGTACACAATACACAATAATAATGACACAATAGCAAATTACAGTAGAAACAAAATTACAAAGTACTGTAAAAATACAGTACAATACGGTTTTGTAGTTATACAGTACATTGTTCTACATACTGCAAAGTTACATTACAGTACATTGCTGTAAAACAAAATACAGTAACTTGCTGGCAACCGTGCTGCCAGTAACTTACTGTAAAAATACAGGAACATTTTTAACAGTGCACTTTACCTCAGCTGTGAGATGTAGGGCAGACACTGAAGGAAACTCATCACTTCTCTCTCTTCCTCTGAACATCTTCTCAGATCTACTGTTTTCTTCTCTGTCTGGAGCTTCAGCACTTCCAGGAGGACGGAGCTCTTTCTCTGTGAGAGATCTATGATCCAGACATCAGGTGACTGGAAAACTGACTGTAATGCTGGAAGATACCTCCTGCCTGTTTGAGTCTCATAGTTCTTCACATGTGAGTAAAGATCCAGCAGGAAATCACTGTCATAATATAATAATATATCAGTCCGTCCATGATCAGAAGAGCTGCTGCAGACTGATGTTAACAGTTTCAGCATCTGCTCTCCTGTCTGTGTCTCAATCTCTGCTGCTTTAATGAAGAGACTCAGAAGAAATCTGCTTACATCACTTTCACTCTGATTAGAGAATCTGGAACAAAATGGAAATGAGAAATGCAGATAAATAGAGATATCACAACTTATTATATCTATTATGTGACTACATAATGGCATTTGTAGTGTTTTCTGTCTTCAGCTCACATTAGCTGTGTTTCCACTGTCAGGCCAAAAGCGGGTGTGCTAGTGCGTGCCGTGGCCAGTCGCCAGTCGCGTTTCCACGGTCACTTCTGGGCCTGATCGTGCCTCGTCTGGGCTTCCTCGGGGCCAACGGCCAGGGTTTTTGGCCCGACGAAAACCTAGGGCCAAAGCGGCAGTAGCCCCTCACTGCAGAACACAAGATCCGGGGGGCGTGGATCCACATCTAGGGGTGGAGAGGGGTGGGGTTAGGTATATGTAAGGATCTGGATCCAGTCATGCCCCCTGGATCTTGTGTTCTGCTGTGAGGACCATCTCCAAAGCGGGCCAGCTGGGGCTAGAGGAGTGGTTACGAATAAATGCAGTTTCTCCGCGTCTGGAGAGCGTCAGATTATTTCCTAAAGTTAACAGCTATTACACCAGCATTAAATACTTTTAAATAATTTTAGCTCAAAACTCACTTTCAGACAGCAGCGAGTGTTTGAAATAACTTCTGTTTGAGGTCCGATGTGGATTATGATCACAATGCAAGGCAGAAAGAAGCGATGCAAAAGACTATCCACGCTAGCCATTACCATAGTAAACACGGTAAAAACGACTGATTGAAGAAATCAGACGTCAGCTTCTCAATCACAATCGTGTATTTAGTAACATTTTATCTGTCATAAGCGTCGTCTCAAGACTTTAGCTCTGCGTATGTCATAAAAATATAATAATGTTTTATGTTCAGGAGCTCGCTCTGCTGCAGGTCGCATTTGTGATGGAAAAAAATATAGAAATGATAATTCTTTCTAAATGTGATGTATACTGTGACTACAAATAAACAGAAACAGACTCGACTGAATAAGCAGGCTGTGTCTCTTTCTTTTGTGAAATAACGGTTCATACCGCTTTATTTCTGTGTGACTAATTTTCAATCCTGATTACTTCATTATGATCAATGTATCACTTATTATTGTAAAACATCAATGCGTTTGTATTTAAATCTTTAACAAAACATGCAAACAAACGGCCGCTTTTATCATGTTAGTTTTGTGATCGTGCTAGTTCCAGTGAGTGATTTATTTCTGATTAGTCTTCTGATAACTTCTCTTTGTTGGTGAAATGATGGGGTTGCGTGACGTCGTTCCTGAGAGGCGGGTAAAGGGTTTTAGTGAAGCGCTGTGGAGCTTCTGTCCCGACGGTGGAAACACATCGTGATTCTGGGCTCGGTGCTCCAGGTCCGAGGCTATTAGCCCGCCGGCCCGCTGAAAGCACTGGCTCACACTGGACCGACAGTGGAATAGCAGCTACTGTTTGTAGACACTTGAGGCCAAGCATCGAATTACTCATGAACTGTCAAAACTGAATTTATAACTCTGATAACTGTACAAACATTTAATATTGGAATCAGATACAACAGAGACAAACAGTGAACCCAAGTCTTGTTCTTACTAGTAAAAGCCACACACTATTTCAGTCTGATTTGGTGAACTGCTTCATTCAGTTTACTAAAAATGAACTAGTTCACGATTTGATTTGTTCACGAACCAGACATCAGTCTGGACCATTTGCTTGAGGCTATATGGATTACAGGTAAAAATGTTGTAAATAATGTTCAGTTTCAATATATATATATATATATATATATAAATGAATATTAATGCCTGGTCTCTAAGGGTTAAATGAACAATCAAAAGTATGTAAGTTCAGGTACCTCAGCTGTGAGATGTGTTTCAGACACTGAAGGAAACTCATCACTTCTCTCTCTTCCTCTGAACATCTCAGCTCTACTGTTTTCTTCTCTGTCTGGAGCTTCAGCACTTCCAGGAGGACGGAGATCTTTCTCTGTGAGAGATCTATGATCCAGACATCAGGTGACTGGAAAACTGACTGTAATGCTGGAAGATAACTCCTGCCTGTTTGAGTCTCATAGTTCTTCACATGAGAGCAAAGATCCAACAGGAAATCACTCTGATTATGATCATCTTTATCAAAAGGGAAGGTTTTGTAGCTGCACACAGATGACAGCTGAGAGGAGAATCTTGTTCCTGTATCTTTGTCAGTTTCTACTGCAGCAACACAGAGATTCAGCAGAAATCTGACTGAACACATCCTTGTCTCTTTATTAGAAATGTACCAGAACCTGATAATATACAATCAAGAACCAAACACTTCATTAATTTGAGACAACATACATCACATATTACACTACGTCACATCAGACACAAATAAATAATTCAACAAGACCCAGGGATATAAATTGATCATGTTTTAGCTGAGATGCAGTGCTATACTGGATGTCATTTGTGCTCAGTCTGCAGGTATGGAGGAGGAGGAGGAGGAGGTACACAGGAGAGCTGTGTTCATTACGACGATGTATCACCACATGAAAACGGAGTGGCAAAGTGCAAGGTTTCTAAAAAATAATGAATAGAGTATAATATATATATACTGTATATATATAGGCTACAACTAGGTTGGATCTGGCCGCAGAGGAACACAACTGGGTTGCCTGATATAAAGATACGTAATCCCCGATACAGAGCTTCACACTTGTACAATAAAATATTATCTGATAAATGTGTTACTAATTCTTGTCAACCTGGCAACCATGTGCACACGCTCTCTCTCCATTGAGGATAAAAGCACTGGATTTCTGAAAACACCGGTAAGTTTGCAGTTCATCAAGTGTTCATTTACGAGAGAGAGTGAGAGTATGGTGAGCTCACACCCACAGCCAGCTGTATCTCACCCTGCACAAAAACTAAGCTTGGATTTAATGAAGAGATTCAGAAGAAATCTGCTTACAACACTTTTATTCTGATTAGAGAACCTGTAACAAAATGGAAATGAGAAATGTAGATAAATAGAGATATCACAACTTATTATAGCTATTTTGTGACTAAATGGTACTGGTGGTGGACGAGGAGACACCCCCCCCCCCCCACAATGTAGAGCGCTTTGAGTGCTTAGAAAATCAGAAAAGTGCTATATACTGTAAATGTAATTAATTATTTTTTTGTTATCAACAATTTTTATTTATTTTTTCACACACAACACAACATAATATCCAAAATAAAACAGCAGACACATACTCAACATCTCAAGGTTCAATCAAAAGGGAGGAAGAGAGGGAAGGACAACAAGAACACAAAAGTTACTCCTTTAAATAATCACGTATGTTAAACAAAAAACACTGCCAAGCCTCAATGCTTGAAGGCCTGGCCCCACCGACTCGCGCCGTTGTACATTCACATGAGACAATTTGCAGGAGGCTACGGATCCAATATGCCTCTCTACACATGTGTGGTGTAAACCAGTTCTGAATTATTGTCTTCTTCACAGCTGTAAAACCAGCAAACAACATTCTCTTTTGCATTGAACTAATACAGAGATCAGAATCATCATTAAGAAGACATAAACTTGGGTTAACAGACCAATCAATTCTCAGCAATGATGACAAAACCAGGTTTACATGTGTCCATAGACTGATGACGACAGGACATTCCCAAAACATATGCAGAAAAGTGCCCGATGATGCAGTGTTACATATATGGCAGTTCAAATTTGACTGTAGTTTCATTTTAAATCTTTTGTAAGGAGTTATGTATGCTCTATGAATGACTTTGAAGTGAATAAGACGATGAGCCAGATTTTTAGATGTTAAACTGAGATTAGACCACACTCTCTCCCAGTCGACAGATAAATTAAGATCAGATAATTCCCTATTCCAAATAGTTTTAATAGAAAGAGGTTTTGTAATACAATCAATAATTTTATTATATATTAAGGGAACAGATGGCCGACCAGCAGATGGTGCAATCCAGTCCCGCATAGGATGAGAGGAAATGGAAGAAGACCAAGGAACGCCATACGCTTTGAGAGCAGAACGTAATTGAAGAAAAACAAAATATGCAGATGCCGGTAGACAAAATTTGGCTTTCAATGCCTGAAATGAACAGAGGCCCTGGTTATCATATATATATCACCGCACGTGTTTACACCTAAAGAGGACCAAGAGGGTTGGACAAATGGACGATTTCCACATACAAAGTTAAAATTGTGCCATAAAGGTGTACTGTTACAGAATTTGAAGGGTCCACCTATCCGACGTTCAACCGTTTTCCAGATTTTAATAGAGTTAGCCACAACCGGACCAAATTTATAATTATCCCCTTTTTTTCCTGTGCCAGTAAATAAAATATCTTGAAGTCTATTTGGTTTAACCTTGTCAGCTTCAATCACCCTCCACGAAACTGTAGATTGAGGATCAACCCAATTATGAAGGGCCTTAAGCTGGAACGACCAATAATATAATTCAAAATTTGGTACAGCCAGTCCTCCTGCGCCACTAGGATGTTGTAATGTGGTAAGTTTAATTCTGGGACATTTATCATTCCAGATAAACTTAGAAATTATGGAGTTGATCTCCTTAAAGTAACCTGGAGGGGGAGAAAGTGGCAGCAAAGAGAAAAAAAAATTAAATCGAGGTAACAAATTCATCTTAACAGTGGAGATTCTTCCTTGGAGAGAGACTTTAAGATTCTTCCATCTTTGAATGTCATTTTTGACCTTAACGAAAATGTTATTAAAATTGTCTCTGGCAATCTTATGAATGTTTTTATATATGGTAATGCCCAAATAGATGAAAGATTCCTTAATAGGGATAAATGAGGGAATAGAAAAATTAACCTTAACATTGTTAATTGGCATTAAAGCAGATTTGCCCCAATTTATTTTATATCCTGATAGGCTACTAAAATTATTAAATTCCTTAATTACACTAGAGACTGAAACATCAAAGTGGTCTAAATATAGAATAATATCATCAGCGTATAATGAAATACTATGATTATGGTCATGAATCTTAATCGATATTTCAGATTTCCTGATGGCTTGTGCTAAGGGTTCGAGAGATAGACAAAACAATAAGGGGGAAAGTGGACACCCCTGCCTCGTTCCCCGCTGTAAAGGGAATGAGGGGGAAATAATATTACCAGTTATGACTGATGCTGCAGGTGAGTGGTATAATGTCTTAATCATAGAAACGAAGTGTTCTCCGAAGCCGAAACATTGCAGAACTGCCCACATATAATTCCACTCTAGCCTGTCAAAGGCTTTTTCTGCATCAAGTGAAAAGACCGCACAAGGTGTTGGGTGGGAGTCCGCAAAGTCAAGAATATGAAGGAGTTGACGCATATTGTCAGATGCATTGCGCCCCTTGATGAAACCAGTTTGGTCCTCCTTGATCAGACTGTGAATTACCTTCTCCAAACGAGAAGCAAAAACTTTAGCATAGATTTTTAGATCACATGGGATAAGCGAAATCGGTCTGTAGCTGGAACAATCTAATGGATCTTTCCCTTTTTTAAGAAGTAATGAAATCAGTGATGTTTTTTGATCTCTGTGAAATACCCCATGTTCAATTGCAAAATTAAATGAGTTAAGCATAAATATCCCTACCAAATCCCAAATTTCTAAATATAATTCAGGGGGGAGACCATCTAGACCCGGCGATTTGCCCTTTTGAAGGCTTTTTAGAGAGACGTGAAGTTCCTCCAAACTTAATGGGGCCTCCAAAGATTCTTTATCCATCTGTGAGATCTGAGGCAGTTCCAATTTATCTAAATACTGCTTACAAATTGGTTCATCAAAATCTGTTTCGGCTTTATACAGATGTGTAAAAACCTTTAAATATGTCATTAATTGCCACAGGGTTCGTGGTGACCTGATCATCTGATGATTTTATTGCGCTAATATATGCCTTAGACTCGCATTCTTTCAACCTAAGGGCCAATAAATGACTAGGTCTCTCTCTGATTCAAAATAATATTTTTGTCTAGTCCTATGTAAAATAAATTCTGCCTTTGAGTGTGAAAGTAAATCATATTCTTCTTTTAAAGAGGACAGCTGTGTAGCCTGTTGCTCAGTAAAATGTTGTTTTTGTAGGTTTTGTAATGATTGGATTTTATTTTCTAATTGTGTAAACTGGTGAGTTTTCGCTTTGGCAAGAGTAGAAGAGAAAGATATACAGAAACCTCGTATAGCACACTTAGTCGTTTCCCACAGTATTTGAGGATCCACATCAGAGGGCATATTAATTTCAAGAAATTCCTTAATATATTCTTTTAGAGAGGTAATGAAAGTCTGATTACTTAATAAGGATATGTTAAAGCGCCATCTAGGGGACTTGGCTTTAACATCGGAAAGAGGAACACTGCACAACACAGCAGAATGATCAGATAATAAAATTGGTAATATAGATATAGAGGAATTAGATGAAATTAAAGATGGGCTGAGAAATATGTAGTCTATCCTAGAGAAAGTCTTGTGTCTATTAGAAAAAGAAGTGAAGTCCTTAGCTTTAGTGTTCTGAATTCTCCATAAATCGATTAAGTTGAGCTCAGTGATACATTTATTCAATAATTTAGAGGATGGATTGGCTGTTGTATCAGATTGAGACTTATCTACAGCAGGATTTATGACAGCATTAAAATCACCACCCACCACTAGAGGGCAATCAATCTCCTCAAGTAAAGTTTTGGAAATCTGTGTAAGGAATGCACTGTCTGTCTCATTCGAACCATAAATAGAGACCAATGCTAACCTATTATTATATATTTTGCATCGGATAAAAACAAATCTACCCTTCTCATCACTACCAATGTGTTCAATCGTTAAATTTAACTTCCTGTTAACAAGGATAAGCACCCCCTTAGTTTTATTTTGAGCGCAGGAAAAAGCTATTAATTTGTAATACTTATTCTGGAAACGTGCCACGTCAGATTGTTTTAAATGTGTCTCTTGTATTAAGGCACAGGAGATAGATTTACGGTGTAAATATTCTAACACACGGGTTCTTTTAACAGCAGAATTTAAGCCATTCACATTCAGTGATAAAATATTTAAAGTATGCATTGAATATTCATAATCCCAAGATTGTACTCAATAAATGCAAAAACAAAAACAAAAACAGAAGCACTTCCATTCCGTAAATAACACGTAAACACTGATGTGCATTTTAGATACCAAACCTCCTATATGAAAAATCCCTTTAGAAATAATGTAAAATAGATAAAAGTATAAATGTCTGCTGTAAAAAACAAAAACAACATAAAAATGTGAACAACCGACAACCATAAACAAAGAACAACTCAGACCGCACATTACCGAGAACATAGGTCTGACTGAGCAACAAAAAATAGTGATGGTTCGTGACCGATCCACTCTAACGCAAGATATGTCTCCCGAAAGACTCACACAGCCAAAAAAATATTTTTTTTATTAATTAAACCTACTCTCCATTAGTCCCCTCCAAAAAGAAAAATGGAGTGTCAGTCTTACCAGCAAAGAGATCGTTGTACCGGATAAATAAGGACAATATCCCAGTAGGAGAGAAGAAAATGCAAACAATAGGTTTAGCAAGCATCCATGTTCATCCTGCCATCCCCTTCTGGGCAGCTAGGGCCAAGTCCATCCCGGCCGTCACGCCCCTCCCGTCGAACTTCGTTCCCCCGCAGAGCTGCGGCATACGACTTCTGCTGAGACATGGAGCTGATAAAATCCTCCGCTTTCTGAGGGGAATCGTAGCTTCTCTGTTCCCCTTTGTGCCGTAGCTTAATTACCGCTGGATAGATGAGGAAGGGCTGGAGACCAAGTGCTGTCATCTTCTTCAAAACCGGACCAAATGCCTTTCTCCTGATCACTGTAGCCGGACTAAAGTCAGGAAAAAACAGCAGTGTGACATTGTTCTGTGCACACTTCACCGGATACACTTGCCGAGCATCTTTCAGGATATCTGATCTGTCATGCCATCTCAGTACACGGAAGATGAGAGTGCGCGGCCGATCGGAGCCCCTCCCTCCGTCATACACGCGATGCGCCCGATCAATCTCAATGTCACGGCCCCTCAAGGAAGGAATCCACTTGGAAAGATTAGCTCGGAGGAAACTAGCTGCATCTGGACCTTCCATCCCTTCTGGGAGTCCCACCAGTCTAACATTGTTCCTCCTAGACCTGTCCTCCATATCTGTCATCTTCTCGGTGAGTCGCTCCAGCTGATCCTTTAAGTTCGTGACTGTTCTCTTATCTTCGCGCGCCGCTGCCTGAACAGAATCAACGCGGTCACGTGTCTGCTTCGTCTTGGTAACTATGGCCTCAAACTCCTCTCTTAGCTCTTTAACAGACTTATTGGTCGCTTGTATGTCCTCACGCAGTTCGCGCAATGCTGGAATCAGCACAGAGTCCATCGCATCTCTTACTGCCGAGTTCACAACCGAATTCAAAGTGCTTTGGTGTTCTTTAAATGCTAGTTCAATGCGGTTAGCAATAGCATTATCCAGGTCTTCACTGGAGATGGCTGAATCTCTGAATTTTTTCTTCATTGGCAATTGCTCAATCTCTCTTTTCCGATCTCCTTTGTCTGCCTTAGTACTCATGATGGGTCTAATGCAGAGTGGTTCAAATTTTACTGACAGGATCGTAATATGTGGCAAAGTGAGCGGAGCGAAAAACTAAGCCTGCATCACCGTCGAGGGGTCACGTGATCCTCATGTAATTAATTATTAATTACATAATGGCAGTTGTAGTGTTTTTCTGTCTTCAGCTCACATTAGCTGTGTTTCCATTGTCAGGCCAAAAGCGGGTGTACTAGTGCGTGCCGTGGCCAGTCGCATTTCCACTGTCACTTCCGGGCCTGATCGTGCCTCGTCGGGGCTTCCTCGGGGCCAACGGCCAGGGTTTTTAGCTCGACGAAAACCTAGGGCCAAAGCGGCAGTAGCCCCTCACTGCAGAACACAAGATCCAGGGGGCGTGGATCCACATCTAGGGGTGGAGAGGGGTGGGGTTAGGTATATGTAAGGATCTGGATCCAGTCATGCCCCCTGGATCTTGTGTTCTGCTGTGAGGACCATCTCCAAAGCGGGCCAGCTGGGGCTAAAGGAGTGGTTACGAACAAATGCAGTTTCTCCGCGTCTGGAGAGCGTCAGATTATTTCCTAAAGTTAACAGCTATTACACCAGCATTAAATACTTTTAAATAATTTTAGCTCAAAACTCACTTTCAGACAGCAGCGAGTGTTTGAAATAACTTCTGTTTGAGATCCGATGTGGATTATGATCACAATGCAAGGCAGAAATAAGCGATGCAAAAGACTATCCACGCTAGCCATTACCATAGTAAACATGGTAAAAACAACCGCTTGAAGAAATCAGACGTCAGCTTCTCAATCAGGCTATCACAATTATGTATTTATTTAGTAACATTTTATCTGTCATAAGCGTCGTCTCGAGACTTTAGCTCTGCGTATGTCATGGAAATATAATAATGTTTTATGTTCAGGAGCTCGCTCTGCTGCAGGTCGTATTTTTAATGTTAAAAAATATAGAAATGATCATTCTTTCTAAATGTGATGTATACTGTGACTACAAATAAACAGAAACAGACTCGACTGAATAAGGAGGCTGTGTCTCTTTCTTTTGTGAAATAACGGTTCATACCGCTTTATTTCTGTGTGACTAATTTTCAATCCTGATTACTTAATTATGATCAATGTATCACTTATTATTGTAAAACATCGATGCTTTTGTATTGAAATCTTTAACAAAACATGCAAACAAACGGCTGCTTTTATCATGTTAGTTTTGTGATCGTGCTAGTTCCAGTGAGTGATTTATTTCTGATTAGTCTTCTGATAACTTCTCTTTGTTGGTGAAATGATGGGGTTGCGTGACGTCGTTACAGAGAGATGAAAATGAACTAGTTCACGATTTGATCACGAACCAGACATCAGTCTGGACCATTTGCTTGAGGCTATATGGATTACAGGTAAAATGTAAATAATGTTCAGTTTCAATATATATATATATATATATAAATTAATATTAATGCCTGGGTCTCTAAGGGTTAAATGAACAATCAAAAGTATGTAAGTTCAGGTACCTCAGCTGTGAGATGTGTTTCAGACACTGAAGGAAACTCATCACGTCTCTCTCTTCCTCTGAACATATGATCAGCTCTACTGTTTTCTTCTCTGTCTGGAGCTTCAGCACTTCCAGGAGGACGGAGATCTTTCTCTGTGAGAGAGCTATGATCCAGACATCAGGTGACTGGAAAACTGACTGTAATGCTGGAAGATACCTCCTGCCTGTTTGAGTCTCATAGTTCTTCACATGAGAGCAAAGATCCAGCAGGAAATCACTCTGATTATGATCATCTTTATGAGAAGGGAAGGTTTTGTAGCTGCACACAGATGACAGCTGAGAGGAGAATCTTGTTCCTGTATCTTTGTCAGTTTCTTCTGCAGCAACACAGAGATTCAGCAGAAATCTGACTGAACACATCCTTTCTTCATCATCACTAATGCCCCCAAACCTGATAATATACAATCAAGAACCAAACACTTCATTAATTTGAGACAACTCACATCACATAATACACTACTTCACATCAGACACAAATACATAATTCAACAAGACCCAGGGATATAAATTGATAATGTTTTAGCTGAAATGCAGAGCAATGAGATGATATTTGAGTGAAGTCTGCAGGTATGGAGGAGGAGGACGATGGGAATTTTCTCTGCATGAATGAATGGCGGAGAAGCGCTGTTTCGGTTAACACACACACACACACACACACACACACACACACACACACACACACACACACACACAGAAGTGCGTGACGCTCGCGGTGATCTCTGCCGTCTCTCTAAATGAGGACATAAACACATGAACAACATCTCCAGAACTGCTCTGAGAGTCACTTCATGAGCATTTGACCGTTTCATTGGAGTAAAACTAGCGTCGCACAGAACTGTAAAGGACGGTATTCACGGCAACCCGTCAAAATAAAAGTTCGGTTTAACCTCCAGTACTGCTACTAATACTACAATTATTAAAACTTTATTTTGTTAAGTAATGATCAAACTAAATTTCTTCCATGTTTTTATTTTAATAGTAAATCCCCTTTGTTTGTCTAAATAAATAAAGTTTGATTTTCAATAATTTAAAGATAAATAAAATGAATGTTTTATGCCTTCATTTGATAACTAGACATAACAGAATTTCTCAGGAAAAAGAAAACATTTCATACGGCTATTTTAAGAATAAATGTGAATAAATTAAGTTGTTTTTATGTTTATATTTATTTTATGTTCAAATAATTAGACATGCTTCAACACAGAATTTGGTAACAATAAACATATGGTGAAAGAAAAAAAAACATTTCATAGAGCCATAAACATGTAATTTTTGTTAAACTTTTAATAAACTAATGTGAAGTTGTATAAGTTTCATGATTTTAATTAATTAGACATGCTTTTTATTAATAAAATGTAATATTAAAAATGTTCCAGAAAAATTTGAAAGGAAAAAAACTGAATTTGGGAAAAAATAAATCATATTTCATAGGGCCCTATATTTCACATGATTCTGATAGTAAGAAGAGTTCATGTAAGGTTGTAAGAAAATGTTTTGTTTTCTAGAAAGACACTTTACGTGGATAAATGTATATTGGATCAAAGCGATATGGACCAGGAGACTATAAGGAGTGGATAAAGATGTTCAATTTCACAAAGTGTTTAACAACCTAATGTTTATGTTCACCTACTACAAAAGGGCTTTTAGTATATTTGTTGTATTTGTTGTTGTATTTAATTTGATTTTGTAAAATTCAACTTTATATTTGTCATTTTTTTTAAAATCATATAATTATTATAACACCTAAAATACGTCGTGGGTAAAAAGTGTTTGTTTCAGCCAGTTAAAGGGTGGGTATATTGTGTGCACATGATCAGGATGGTGCCACCTCCGCCTCATTTTGAGCCAGGAAAAACCCTGTCACCCTGCACAAAAACTAAGCTTGCATTTCATCCACAAATGAGATCAAATGTCCCTTATTTTGCCTCACTGAAGGTGGCAACCCTAATGTAAATATTCTGCCATTTTCTGTTTAAAAGTAGCTTTCCACACTATTCAGATCAAAAAGAAGGTTGAAAGACACAAAACTTATTTTGGCAATCAAAAGTATGTAAGTTCAGGTACCTCAGCTGTGAGATGTGTTTCAGACACTGAAGGAAACTCATCACTTCTCTCTCTTCCTCTGAACATCTTCTCAGCTCTACCGTTTTCTTCTCTGTCTGGAGCTTCAGCACTTCCAGGAGGACGGAGATCTTTCTCTGTGAGAGATCTATGATCCAGACATCAGGTGACTGGAAAACTGACTGTAATGCTGGAAGATAACTCCTGCCTGTTTGAGTCTCATAGTTCTTCACATGAGAGTAAAGATCCAGCAGGAAATCACTGTGAACACCAGCATCTTTATTAAAAGCACTCTGATTATAATGAGAAGGGAAGGTTGTGTAGCTGCACACAGATGACAGCTGAGAGGAGAATCTTGTTCCTGTATCTTTGTCAGTTTCTTCTGCAGCAACACAGAGATTCAGCAGAAATCTGACTGAACACATCCTTTCTTCTTTATCATCAATGCCCCCAAACCTGATAATATACAATCAAGAACCAAACACTTCATTAATTTGAGACAACTCACATCACATAATACACTACTTCACATCAGACACAAATACATAATTCAACAAGACCCAGGGATATAGTTTGATAATGTTTTAGCTGAAATGCAGAGCAATGGGATGATATTTGAGTGAAGTCTGTGGGTATGAAGGAGGAAGATGGGGATTTTCTTGGATGTGCCCAGTCTTAAGATTAAAGGATTAGTTCACTTTTAAATTAAAATGTCCTGATAATTTACTCACCCCCATGTCATCCAAGATGTTTATGTATTTCTTTCTTCAGTCGAAAAGAAATTAAGGTTTCTGATGAAAACATTCCAGGATTTATATCAATATAGTTAGTTTCAATTGACTCCAAACGGTTGAAGGTCAAAACTACAGTTTCAGTGCAGCTTCAAAGAGCTATAAACCATACCAGACGATGAATAAGGGTCTTATCTAGCCAAACCATCGGTCATTTAAAACATAATGTATATGCTTTATAAACACAAATGCTGGCCTGTTCTGCGATGCGCGTTCGTGACGTCACGTATGTTGAAAAGGTCACGCTTGACGTAGGCTGCATCTCATCTTCTCCTCCAAGTTCAAAATCGTCCGACATCGTTGTTTTATCTTGTAAACTCGTTAAGTTGTAACTCCCTCTTTCTGTAAGCGGCGTTTGACTTAGTATTTACACGTTCAACTTGTAAACACTGACTCGGTGCTTCCGCCTACGTCAAGCGTGACCTTTTCAACGTCATTACCGCGTATCGCAGAACAGGCGAGCATTTGTGTTTATAAAGCATATACATTTTTATGTTTTAAATGAGCGATGGTTTGGCTAGATAAGACCCTTATTCATCGTCTGGTATGGTTTATAGCTCTTTGAAGCTGCACTGAAACTATATTGATATAAATCCTGGAATGTTTTCATCAAAAACCTTAATTTCTTTTCGACTGAAGAAAGAAATACATAAACATCTTGGATGACATGGGGGTGAGTAAATTATCAGGACATTTTAATTTAAAAGTGAACTAATCCTTTAATCTTAATAATAATTTTAATTCTATGAGAAAAGGTAAGTCCATACTATAACAACAGCAACACAGAGGAACAATATCATTACAACTAGAAGGTAAAGTTAGTAAACTAACTTTGATGTTGGCTTGGCAAAAAGCAGCTTTATCAGCCTTGGGGCAAAAGAGCCAGAGTACTTGTGTGTCTAGTGTTCTTGAGTTGCCCCGCTGCAAAAAAAAAAAAACGTACAACAGTATTTTTCTATGGACCCTTGCTATTTTCTATTCTAATAAAAAGCCTACTAAGCTATGACAACAGCTTGGACAGAGTTGCTAGCTGGATGTGAAATAAGTCATGCCTTTTATTGTTTTCCTGTTTGTTATTTGAAAGTCCTGTCACCGAAGCGTTGTGGGCAACGACACAGAAGGAGACTGAAACAATACGGTTTAACTCAAGGCCATCATCTGAGTCCAAGCACAATGGTGTGTGTAGATGATGTAAATGTCTCTTTTCAAGTAAATTATGAGTCCTTATAAGAGTACTATTATATGCACAATATGAAAATAGATAACTAATATAGTGTCCCTTCTTCAGTTGGACGTATTAAGTTATGTGTGACAACTTCAGAAATATACTGTCAATAGTAATGATTAAAATAAGATAAAAGTAATGGTATGTAGGAGATTACAGATTTTGCATACTCACTATATCGGGCTTTATTAAAGTTTATGAAAATGTAATGAATTTATATGCATTTTTTAATGTAATCACTTAAATGAAACATAAATGAAACATTTTCACAGTATTTGAGGAGATCTTGAAGTATTTGTTATCCTGTGGCTCCCTCGTGTGGACAACATTAGCATTATGGCCTTCATTTCTGAACTACATAAAGATGAAATGACAATTTTTGTAATGATTACAAATGTTTAATGATTAGTTTACTTATAATAATATAATATAATATAATATAATAAGTGTAAAAGTGAAACTAAGCAAGTGTCCTCCCTCCATTAGAGGGAATTGCTCCTCTAGGGGCGCAATTTTTCTCAGGGTCTATGGGAAATGTTTCATTTTTAATAATTACAGCTCTATGAATGAAATCTTTCGATCTGATGGACGGAATATGGTACATTTGGTCTTTTAAATCGGGAGAATTTTCTGAAAATAATGCTGTTTAGTATTTCAAGATCTATGCATGTTTCTTGAAGTTATGAGCTAAAACGTAACAGGACTGCAACCTCTGTGTTTTTTTTATTTATTTTGCTGTTTTTTAGCTTTCTAAACGAAATGTTTAGATGTCATGTATTTTGAGTTAATCTTGTCTGTGTTTGTCCAAGAGAAGTGAGGATGAATGCGGTCTGGAGCGGAGCGTCAGAGCTGCTCGTTGCTCTGCAGTTAGAGAAAAAAACATCTCATAAGCACTCATGTTATTATGTTCTTCTATATGTACTGTGTTCGATGCTGGAATGTTTTGATTTATAAGGCTGTAAACACATGGAAATGAGTTTGTATTTCTCCTTTCAAACGCAGACGGCAGCTGCCACGATTACAGCTGTCAGTAAAACATTAAAAAACAGCTCACATGCACTCAATTTAGCTTTGCTCTATGTTCTTCTACATGTTTTATGATCAGTCGCTGGTGAGCTTTAACTTAAAAGGCAGAAAGAAGTGCAAATAAACAAGTTTAGGAGGAAACTGCAGCGAGCTCGTGATGTCTAAGCTCCGGGAGCGAGCGACACAGACTGACTTCAGTCTCACACTAAAACAGATCACAAACACCTGCATTTAGCTCTTGTTTTGTTCTCATTATTGTAATGCATGCAATCGCTGGAATATTTTATTTTAGAAGGCTCTAAAACACTTATAAATTGTGTTGCTGTGAGCAGGTTCGGACTGCAGTGCTTGATCGATGCGGTGAGAGTTCTGTCGTGTTTCACACTGTTCTCTGGCCAGAGAATCATTATTAATGGGCCCTGATCAGATAAGTTGGTTTAGCTTGTCAGTGTGAATGAAATTGATGTATTTATTTGTATTTCTAACCGATCTAAAAGTGAAACTGATCGAGTCATTCAGCGCCGCCCGAGGGGAATTGCTCCTCTAGGGGCGCACTTTTTCTCAGCTAATGTAAGTCTATGGGAAAAAATTCATTTTTAACAATTAATAACAAAAAAACTATAAGTCTGATCAGTCTGAAAAGATATAGCATAACACTACACATCAGGGCCCAGGTTTTTGCTGAATTTGGGGGTCGTGGCTTTAAAGCCCTAGGAGGAGTAGCGTTCAGTAATTTTCAATGTAAGTCAATGGAAAATTGGTCACATTAAATAATTCATTATAAAAAAACTGTAAATCTGATCAGTCTGAAAAGATAAATCCTAAAATTTTACGTCAGGCCCCAGGTCTCTGCCGAGTTTGGTGCTTGTAGCTTTAAAGCCCTCGGAGTAGCGAGGCCCCAAACCTCTCAGAAGAAAATATAATAATAATAATAAGTTTAAATAGCATAACAGTATGTTGGCTTGTGCCAAGCCAACATAATTACTTTCAGAATATATTTTTTATAGAAGCTGATGAACAATAAAAGCACTGACAGCCAATCAGAATCAATCTGACTTTAAAGAGTTTGAGCAGTTAAAGTGGCAGATGACAAAACTGCAGCACATGATTATGAATGACAATAAATGGGAATTGAGTTGCAGTGGACCGGCAAAATCACAAGCTTGAATGAATTTGGTCAACTGCAATTTAATTTCATAAATGAAGACAGACTATTCATAAGATGTAAATTGGGTGAAAGTGATGCATTAGAAGAATAGAAATACATACTATGTGTGTCTTACTTTCTTTTGTGCAGTAACTGCATCCTTGAATAACAGGCATATCTCTATTACATAATCCTTATACACCTGACAAACTTAGTGCTCATCAGGACTAACTGGATGTTGGCTTAATTAAATGACAGAGAATGTAAGTATAATTAATCACATTGATGACTGACACACAGCATCATGACTAGTGTTAACAGTTAACTGTTATCATCAGATACATCATTTAGCACATGTACTTCGGTAGCATCTGATGGTTGAATCTACAAAGATGCTCCATAAATACAGCCATAATTTGTGCTCAAACATCTACAGATATGATGAGTATTCACACGAGCCAGCTGTATCTCACCCTGAACAAAAACTGCTCTTAGATTTAGTCACTGACACACAAATGAGATCAGATGTAGTGAATGATCAGAATGCATCACTCTATAGTTAACACTGAAACACAACACAGCCTCTAATATAAACACACTCAGCTTATGCAGAAATCATATTTCACAGTAATTTACCAGAGATTTTCTCACCTCAGCTGTGAGATGTGTTTCAGACACTGAAGGAAACTCATCACTTCTCTCTCTTCCTCTGAACATATTCTCAGCTCTACTGTTTTCTTCTCTGTCTGGAGCTTCAGCACTTCCAGGAGGACGGAGATCTTTCTCTGTGAGAGAGCTATGATCCAGACATCAGGTGACTGGAAAACTGACTGTAATGCTGGAAGATAACTCCTGCCTGTTTGAGTCTCATAGTTCTTCACATGAGAGTAAAGATCCAGCAGGAAAGCACTCTGATTATGATCATTATAATGAGAAGGGAAGGTTTTGTAGCTGCACACAGATGACAGCTGAGAGGAGAATCTTGTTCCTGTATCTTTGTCAGTTTCTTCTGCAGCAACACAGAGATTCAGCAGAAATCTGACTGAACACATCCTTTCTTCTTTATTACTAATGCACCCAAACCTGATAATATACAATGAAGAACCAAACACTTCATTAATTTGAGGCAACTCACATCACATAATACACTACTTCACATCAGACACAAATACATAATTCAACAAGACCCAGGGATATAGTTTGATAATGTTTTAGCTGAAATGCAGAGCAATGAGATGATATTTGAGTGAAGTCTGTGGGTGTGAAGGAGGAAGATGGGGGTTTACTTGGAATTTAATTTAATAAATCTTTGACCCGACCTGTTTTTGTGTTTGTGCTCATATATATATATATATACAGGTGTGGTCAAATTATTAATTAATTAAATGATTACATGTTGATTGGATATGAGCAGTTAGGTCCGGTTGAATGAGGATGTCAGTAAGCAACGTACATGACGATAATCAAGTGACGGCGCAGAGCAAATAGAGTTACTCCTCCCACTTCTGGTAGTTTTACAGAGATTTCTTATCCCGTGCGAATTGGCCATTAATATTACAGATGTCCTGAGGTATAAAAAATGACATTAATACATCTACTCTTGTAAAACGAATCCCTTCTGAATAGGTCTTATGAGAACAGGTAAGTCCATACTATAACAACAGCTACACAGAGGAACATTATCATTAGAATTACTTTCAGAATGATATTTAGTCGTTGTTCAGTCTGTATTTCACACAGAGCATGATGAGAAACAGTTTAGTCTGCTCTGAAACAATCACAGAACACAAGAGAGCTCGTGTCTTGAAGCAAAGTACACACTGAAACTAATAATTCACTGAAATCTGGACACGAGTCACTATTTTCTCCAGCATCTCTGATGATTTAATCTGACTGCTTGAATGCATTCGCTGACTGGATCCTTGACTATAAACTGTCCAGGAGTTTATCAGTTTAAAATGATCTGATCACAGAAGAGCAGAAACATGATGATGTCTCTTGCTGAAAAACATGCTTCTTTTTGCTTTTATTTCCACGATAATACATTGAATGAAAATATTAATCATTACTTTATTTTTATGGTCAGAATGCATCACTCTATAGTTAACACTGAAACACAACACAGCCTCTAATATAAACACACTCAGCTTATGCAGAAATCATATTTCACAGTAATTTACCAGAGATTTTCTCACCTCAGCTGTGAGATGTGTTTCAGACACTGAAGGAAACTCGTCACTTCTCTCTCTTCCTCTGAACATATGATCAGATCTACTGTTTTCTTCTCTGTCTGGAGCTTCAGCACTTCCAGGAGGACGGAGATCTTTCTCTGTGAGAGATCTATGATCCAGACATCAGGTGACTGGAAAACTGACTGTAATGCTGGAAGATAACTCCTGCCTGTTTGAGTCTCATAGTTCTTCACATGAGAGTAAAGATCCAGCAGGAAAGCACTCTGATCATCATCATTATAATCAGAAGGGAAGGTTTTGTAGCTGCACACAGATGACAGCTGAGAGGAGAATCTTGTTCCTGTATCTTTGTCAGTTTCTTCTGCAGCAACACAGAGATTCAGCAGAAATCTGACTGAACACATCCTTTCTTCTTTATCATCAATGCCCCAGAACCTGATAATATACAATGAAGAACCAAACACTTCATTAATTTGAGGCAACTCGCATCACATAATACACTTCACATCAGACACAAATACATAATTCAACAAGACCCAGGGATATAGTATGATAATGTTTTAGCTGAAATGCAGAGCAATGGGATGATATTTGAGTGAAGTCTGTGGGTATGAAGGAGGAAGATGGGGATTTACTTGGATGTGCCCAGTCTTAAGATTAAAGGATTAGTTCACTTTTAAATTAAAATTTCCTGATAATTTACTCACCCCCATGTCATCAAAGAGGTTTATGTATTTCTTTCTTCAGTCGAAAAGAAATTAAGGTTTCTGATGAAAACATTCCAGGATTATTCTTCATATAGTTAGTTTCAATGGAGTCCAAACGGTTGAAGGTCAACATTACAGTTTCAGTGCAGCTTCAAAGAGTATAAACCATACCAGACGATGAATAAGGGTCTTATCTAGCCAAACCATCAGTCATTTAAAACATAATGTATATGCTTTATAAACACAAATGCTGGCCTGTTCTGCGATGCGCGTTCTTGACGTCACGTATGTTGAAAAGGTCACGCTTGACGTAGGCTGCATCTCATCTTCTCCTCCAAGTTCAAAATCGTCCGACATCGTTGTTTTATCTTGTAAACTCGTTAAGTTGTAACTCCCTCTTTTTGTAAACGGTGTTTGACTTAGTATTTACACGTTCAACTTGTAAACACTGACTCGGTGCTTCCGCCTACGTCAAGCGTGACCTTTTCAACGTCATTACCGCGTATCGCAGAACAGGCGAGCATTTGTGTTTATAAAGCATATACATTTTTATGTTTTAAATGAGCGATGGTTTGGCTAGATAAGACCCTTATTCATCGTCTGGTATGGTTTATACTCTTTGAAGCTGCACTGAAACTGTAATTTTGACCTTCAACCGTTTGGACTCCATTGAAACTAACTATATTGATATAAATCCTGGAATATTTTCATCAAAAACCTTAATTTCTTTTCGACTGAAGAAAGAAATACATAAACCTCTTGGATGACATGGGGGTGAGTAAATTATCAGGACATTTTAATTTAAAAGTGAACTAATCCTTTAAGTCTTAATAATAATTTTCATTCTATGAGAAAAGGTAAGTTCATACCATAGCTATAACAACAGCAACACAGAGGAACAATATCATTACAATTACTTTCAGAATATATTTTTTATAGAAGCCGATGAACAATAAAAGCACTGACAGCCAATCAGAATCAATCTGACTTTAAAGAGCTTGAGCAGTTAAAGTAGCAGACGACAAAACTGCAGCACATGATTATGAATGACAATAAACGGGAATTGAGTTGCAGTGGACCGGCAAAATCACAAGCTTGAATGAATTTGGTCAACTGCAATTTAATTATATAAATGAAGACAGACTATTCATAAGATGTAAATTGGGTGAAAGTGATGCATTAGAAGAATAGAAATACATACTATGTGTGTCTTACTTTCTTTTGTGCAGTAACTGCATCCTTGAATAACAGGCATATCTCTATTACATAATCCTTATACACCTGACAAACTTAGTGCTCATCAGGACTAACTGGATGTTGGCTTAATTAAATGATAGAGAATGTAAGTATAATTAATCACATTGATGACTGACACACAGCATCATGACTAGTGTTAACAGTTAACTGTTATCATCAGATACATCATTTAGCACATGTACTTCGGTAGCATCTGATGGTTGAATCTACAAAGATGCTCCATAAATACAGCCATAATTTGTGCTCAAACATCTACAGATATGATGAGTATTCACACCCACAGCCAGCTGTATCTCACCCTGAACAAAAACTGCTCTTAGATTTAGTCACTGACACACAAATGAGATCAGATGTAGTGAATGATCAGAATGCATCACTCTATAGTTAACACTGAAACACAACAGAGCCTCTAATATAAACACACTCAGCTTATGCAGAAATCATATTTCACAGTAATTTACCAGAGATTTTCTCACCTCAGCTGTGAGATGTGTTTCAGACACTGAAGGAAACTCATCACTTCTCTCTCTTCCTCTGAACATATTCTCAGATATACTGTTTTCTTCTCTGTCTGGAGCTTCAGCACTTCCAGGAGGACGGAGATCTTTCTCTGTGAGAGATCTATGATCCAGACATCAGATGACTGGAAAACTGACTGTAATGCTGGAAGATAACTCCTGCCTGTTTGAGTCTCATAGTTCTTCACATGAGAGTAAAGATCCAGCAGGAAATCAATCTGATCATCATCATTATAATAATCATCTTCATCATAAGGGAAGGTTTCGTAGCTGCACACAGATGACAGCTGAGAGGAGAATCTTGTTCCTGTATCTTTGTCAGTTTCTTCTGCAGCAACACAGAGATTCAGCAGAAATCTGACTGAACACATCCTTGTCTCTTTATTAGAAATGTACCAGAACCTGATAATATACAATCAAGAACCAAACACTTCATTAATTTGAGACAACTCACATCACATAATACACTACTTCACATCAGACACAAATACATAATTCAACAAGACCCAGGGATATAGTTTGATAATGTTTTAGCTGAAATGCAGAGCAATGGGATGATATTTGAGTGAAGTCTGTGGGTATGAAGGAGGAAGATGGGGGTTTACTTGTGCCCAGTAACTCTTAAGTGTGTATTTTTTTTAATCAAAAACAAACTATTTTTGCAGAATTTCATGTCTGAAATAAGCTTTTAATAAAGTGTAGACATCAAAGTAGTCAAATCGCATTATAATGATAATATTATTCCAATTTTATATCTGAAATTAAGCCGAGGTTAAGCATAGTCTGAAAAGCATATCATAAGCACTGGGTTTGTTTGTATGTTTCTTTATGCGCGCCTCTGATCTGCACGCGCTTCTCCAGCACGCGCTTTTCTCCTGTGTTCCATATAAAGGAACTCGTCACAATCTGCACGCGCTTCTCCAGCACGCGCTTTTCTCCTGTGTCCCATATAAAGGAACTCGTCACAATCTGCACGCGCTTCTCCAGCACGCGCTTTTCTCCTGTGTTCCATATAAAGGAACTCGTCACAATCTGCACGCGCTTCTCCAGCACGCGCTTTTCTCCTGTGTTACATATAAAGGAACTCGTCACAATATGCACGCGCTTCTCCAGCACGCGCTTTTCTCCTGTGTTACATATAAAGCCGCGCGCTCGCATTATTTAAAAATTAACGGTCATTTGGTTTTACTGACAGACTAACACTCGTTTATTGAATAATTACTTATAATTAATAAATATTCGAGAGTAAATACTGTGATTTCAGAGAGATTTGACAAGTCTATTTGAAGAGAACAGAGAAGTTTTTTACGGACCAAAAGAGTGAAGCACATCATCGTTAATTCAGTGGTAAGAAATTAATGTAATATTAAAGTCAAATAAATGTTATTCATTTTTAATGTCTGTAAAAATTAAATTCACATTTTTAAAACTCAATATTTGGTTGAAGTCATTGTTATTTGGTGCTTAAATGAAACCCCAGAGGACTTTAGCAGAGGTGTTTGTGTTGCACATCATACAAGACAAGGTTAGCATCCGATCGTTTTAACTGTTGAGAAAACTGGTTAATTTGAAGCTTTTTGCACTATTGTCATCTTCAGGGTTTAAAATCTACATCGTGTTGACTATAGTCAAAGACTATAGAATACCTAAGACATGTCACTGGTATAGTTTTGAATGGGGAGAAATGCAATGCTTAATATGGCCGCTCAATCGCAGGAAGCCCCGCCTTCTGAATGAAAGAGCCAATCGCTAATCGGTAAAGTCAGCGTGTCACTGCAGCGGCCGTTAGAAGTCCCGGTTGCTATAGAAACAGCGAGCGCTCTGAGACGCGCACTGGCTGATCTAGCCTGAGAAACAAGCTTTTTATAACGCTATTTGAGCAAAAGAAACGACATTTATTACACAGTTGTTGTCCGATTTCAAATATGAAATTTAATCGTAAGCTTAATGAACAGTTTTGGAGAATTTGATGTTTCCCCATACAAAGTGAAAGGAGCTGCACTTGGATGCCCGAGAGGTGTTTCAAAGATGGCCGCCGAGTGACAGGACTTGTCTTAAAGAGACTTTGCTATAGTACATCGATGAGCGTCGGTGTCTATTTAATTATTCATGAGACTGCGTGTTCTTATCCAATGAGAAAAGCTTCACTTAATTATTCACAACAGCATGTGTTGATTTGCTCTGACAGACGCTTCAGACTCGCGCACATTAACTGAGAGAAACGTTCATAGATCGAAGGACAGTGTTTGTTTTGTAATAAGATTATTATTAAGATTAAGATTATTTTTTTATTTGTCACATACACGATTACATAGAGAGTATATAACCAGTACTGAAATGTATTCTCTGCATTTAACCCATCCTAAGTGAACACACACCCGGAGCAGTGGGCAGCCATGTTACAGCGCCCGGGGAGCAGTTGGGGGTTCAGTGTCTTGCTCAAGGACACCTCAGTCGTGGTATTGAAGGAGGATACTCCCCCCATTAGGAAATTAATAGCATTCCTGCTGAAAAAAACAAAGCGTTCTAGCGCTAAAATGCTTGGGAACTAAGCATTTCCCCCAATCCCTGCCGGACCTGAGATTCGAACCCACAACCTTCCGCTTACAAGTCTGACTCGCTATCCATTAGGCCATGACTCCCCACTCGGTAGAGTTCGGTACAAACACGATTCATTCATTAATGAGTGTAACTGTGCGTTCACACCGCAGGCGGCGAGAGCGTCAAAGTGGCCGGAAGTCATTCATTTTCAATGTGAGCCAGCGGCACGCTCCAGCGAGAGCGTCGCGCGCGTTTTGGACGGTGAGGGCGTCGAGGAGAGTTGAAATCAAGTCAACTTTATGGTAATGAGCTATGACGCGGTTCGGCGGCAACCAATCAGAATGTAGAAGTCCTCCGCTTGAGAGGATTCCAGAGAACGCAGCTCTGTAAACTTTGGTTCCGACCACATTAGTTCCCAAGCATTTTAGCGCTAGAACGCTTTGTTTTTTTCAGCGGGAATGCTATTAATTTCCTCAAAACAACATAGTTGACCAATTACATTAAGACACTTCAACCAGGACAGTTTGGAATGTATGCTGCGCACAAATTAACGTTAATGTTAATTAAAGACCTAGGCTAGTAAACGTCTCCTATAAACTGCATGTTGAAATTAGACTAGCACTTAACCAACAAAAAACACACCACACAAATGGCATTTATTGGTTTATTTCGTTAGCAAACATGTAACTATAATTGTTGTAACTATAAAGCTCTTTCCATCGATCAATTTCTTACTTTCACAATTAAAATATTTAATGAGGTTAACTTATACCCTACTTGTGATCAGTCTGCACAAGATCAACATGCTTGTTTCCTTTTCGGCTCCTTTAAATACAAGACAAGCGTTCGATCGTCAGAGCGTCAACGAATCTTTCTACAGCGTCGTTGGCAGGGCGACCAGAGCGAATTTTGACGCTCTCGCGGGCGGCGGTGTGAACGCACAGTAACCGTTTTTACCGCTCTGTGACACAACCTGTTAAAAGTTTATATATACACAGCAGAATGAGCCTAAAAGGCTGTAATAAACAGAACATGAGTGTCTGTTGGTGTGGAGGCTAGTGTAATTATTGATATAGTTAACACTCTTGGTGTGAACAGGCCTTTATGTGAAAGTGAGGACCACTTCAAGATAATCATGTGCAAAACTTGAATACACATCACTCACTAATACTGTATTGTATTGCAGTGTGTTATATACGGACACACACCATCATGACTAGTGTTAACAGTTAACTGTTATCATCAGATACATCATTTAGCACATGTACTTCGGTAGCATCTGATGGTTGAATCTACAAAGATGCTCCATAAATACACGCATAATTTGTGCTCAAACATCTACAGATATGATGAGTATTCACACCCACAGCCAGCTGTATCTCACCCTGAACAAAAACTGCTCTTAGATTTAGTCACTGACACACAAATGAGATCAGATGTAGTGAATGATCAGAATGCATCACTCTATAGTTAACACTGAAACACAACACAGCCTCTAATATAAACACACTCAGCTTATGCAGAAATCATATTTCACAGTAATTTACCAGAGATTTTCTCACCTCAGCTGTGAGATGTGTTTCAGACACTGAAGGAAACTCGTCACTTCTCTCTTTCTTTTTGACAATCCTATCAGATCTACTGGTTTCTTCTCTGTCTGGAGCTTCAGCACTTCCAGGAGGACGGAGCTCTTTCTCTGTGAGAGATCTATGATCCAGACATCACGTGACTGGAAAACTGACTGTAATGCTGGAAGATACCTCCTGCCTGTTTGAGTCTCATAGTTCTTCACATGTGAGCAGAGATCCAGCAGGAAATCACAGTCATAAATTATATCAGTCCATGCATAATCAGAAGAGCTGCTGCAGACTGATGAGAACAGTTTCAGCATCTGCTCTCCTGTCTGTGTCTCAATCTCTGCTGCTTTAATGAAGAGACTCAGAAGAAATCTGCTTACATCACTTTCACTCTGATTAGAGAATCTGTAACACAATGGAAATGAGAATAAACAGACATTCACAGAAATTATTACAGCTATGATGTGATTAAATAATGCAAAATAATAAACAGTGTTTTGTTTCTGGCTTTCAGCTCACATTAAACACTTTTTTAAATTAGACATTAAATACCAATAATGAATTTACAGTCTTGATAACTGAACAAACCTTAAATAATGTCATCAGATTCAACACAGACTTACACTGAACACAAGTCTTGTTATTGAAGGGACAGTAAAAGATGAAGTTTCACGAGACCCAGCAAAGCAGAAGTGCTACATTTGAATGAGGTAATTAAATTATACATCATTTTCATCTAAAATGGGATAAACTGACACAATCAGTTCTTAATATTCAATATATCCACGTAAATCACGTAAAAAAATGTTTCAATTGTACTCAGTTTTAAATAGTCACATTTCTTTTCATAAATTTATCCTCACAGAATCAGAATTAGCTTTATTCTGGTTGTAATATAGCATTTTTCATATATGTGCATACGTCGAATTGTGTTGCGAATTTAAAAAAATATATATTCACTTAGGGCTGCTCGATTATGACAAAAATCATAATCACGATTATTTTGGTCAATATTGTAATCACAATTATTTAACACGATTATTAGCGGGCCGTATAACCAAAAAAAATGTTTTTATGCAAATCTAAAGTATTCAGTTAACAGCCTATTATAGAAATTGAATAATCGAATGTAAATAAAACCACGTAGTCTTCACTGTAAGAATTAAACTTCCTTTGTTTCTTATTAAAGCTACAAAAGACCTTCTGTGAAGAGCAGTGAGTGATTTTGTCTTTTGTTGTTTGATTAATATTAAGCACACAGTCGCAGCAGGAATATAGCGCACTGTCACTTTAAGAGCCGCACGGATCCAATTTACTGTTACACACGTATTTTCAGTATCATCTGTTTACATTCATTTATTACATAACCGACGAGGGTTTACGTGAATAATCACTTAGCGCCGCATTTTGACACATTTTTGCGTGTATTTGAGCGTTTAGGCGCATACGTTCAGCTAAAGGTGACTTCACATGCTCCATCTCTGAGCGCATACACAGATATCCTCCTGAGGAACAGCGCAAGTTCTCTTTAAAACATTAATAAATCTAATCAACTTTAATAACTCAAGCACGTCCAATTTTGCAAAAGTAACGTTACATGATTTTACTGATTTACACGTGAAAATGGGCTTTTATGGAGGAGTGAAAGCGCACTGCTGGAAAGGGGGCGGAATGGGGCGCCATAATCGTTTTATCTCGATTATTGTATTTTCATAATCGTTGGAGGCCGAAATCGAAATCGAAACTGAATTTCGATTAATTGCACAGCCCTAATTCACTGCAAAGACAAAATCACATCTATGACACATACTGGCCATTGAAAAGAAATTCATCACAAAAGCAAACATTAGCACAATTGTATAAAACTACAGTATGTATACCAAGAGGTATAAAATGAATCTTGTATTTTACATAGTATTGTGATTAAATAATAATATAATATAGTAAATATAATATAATATAATGTAAAAATGACTGAAACACTGCACACTGATGGATTTCGGCCTTCAGTCTTCCTCAGAGTGTCATCAGTGTGCAGTGTTTTAGTCATTTTTACATTATATCCAGGAATTGAAATTAACTTTCACTTACCAGCCAATTCGGCTACTAAATTTTTAAGTAACCGGCCATTCATAATTTCTACTAGCCAAAAAGAAAAGAAAAGAAACCAATAGCTTGAGGTTGTCTACACTGCACGTGGCAAAGCGAGCGTTGAAAATAATTTTCTGTCAGTACTAGGGGTTTGCATATTGACAAAAAATAATATCTCAATATTTTCTGGGATTTTATCCATAAAGACAATTAGATGATATTTTGCTGAGTGTGTTATTGTGATGATATTTTAAGGACTACCGTGGACAGCTGACTCCTAAATTTTTTGATATTCATTCTGTGTGGTCAGTTCACAGCAGTGATAGAAATTTATCTTTTCCAATAAGTTTAAATTGATTTTTACCTTTAAATGGGCATTTTTACCGTTATAAAGCCATTTTTTTTCTAAGAGTGTGCATCATCTCTTGAGTCAAATTCTTACATTTAATCAGTCAATTATAATAATACATTTAGGCTGTTACTAAAATGAAATCGGTATCAACAAAGTTCATCTTTGCAGAAGTTGCATCTGAAGTAGCATTTAGATGTATTTACACACTGTTTAATGCAGCTTAGAGGGACATGGAGTGCTTTAACCTGCAGATACAAATGCATAAATAATGTTTTGATATTTTAAACATGAAATGTTGAATACTCATATTTGAAATTATTTAGAAAAATGAAAAGATACTTTAAATGTAAAACTATAACCGCCAGCAGGTGGCATCAAGTCACTGTTAAGTGAGTCATTGCGATTGAACCGAATCATTTAAACGGTTGATTCATTCAGGAACGAAACACCGTCATGTTGCTCAGAGACGCAAAAGAGCGCTATGGCTGTTTGGAATGGTTTTTGTTGGCGAAATCAGCCATTATGGTGTCTAAAACGTAAGTATCTTGATATTAACCTATTATTTATTGAACTGTTTTATAAAATCAATATCACATTTGTAAGCATGCAGATTTTTAATCTGGAAAAACGAGACTCTTTGTGTGATATTAACAATATGAAATGATAAATATATAATTTTTTGCCCCCTTATCTTGAATTATGTGATCATTCATATTAATAGACTGAATCATGCAGTGAAAGAACGCACTCTAGCGTTAAATGCGCACGCGCTATACGCGCACTAGTCTAACCAGACTTCATCATGTAGTTGTAGCCTACAGAGTGCACATACTGTAGGTGTGTTTTATTTGGTTTTTGCAATATACTCGATAATGTCATGATGTCTCACGAGTTCAGTATTTGCACTAAACATGCGCAGATTTGGCTTGCATGAACTTCCCCAACAGATTAATGAGTGAACATAATTTTCAAAAAGTAACCCGCCAAACTGGCTAGTGATTTGACAGCGTTACCTGCCACAGCTGATTTTTACCCGCATTTGGCGGGTGTTAATTTCAAACCCTGATTACATTACATTTAGTCATTTAGCAGATGCTTTTATCCAAAGCGAATTACAAATGAGGACAATAGAAGCAATCAAAATCAACAAAAGAGCAATAATATGCAAGTGCTATAACAAGTCTCAGTTAGCTTAACACAGTACATATAGCAAGTTTTTTTTTAATTACATAATAAATAAAAAAAAACAGATAGAATAGAAAAAGAATAGAGCAAGCTATTTTTTTTGTTAATTGTATAATAAATACATAGAAAATAGAAAGAAAAAATAGAACATACAAAGAATAGAGAAGCTAGTGAGAATAGAATTAGAATAGAGAGTGCTAGAGTTAGAGGGTCGAATAAAGACAGAAGAATTAGAATAGAGAGTGCTAGAGTTAGAGGGTCGAATAAAGACAGAAGAATTAGAATAGAGAGTGCTAGAGTTAGAGGGTCGAATAAAGACAGAAGAATTAGAATAGAGAGCGCTAGAGTTAGAGGGTCGAATAAAGACGGAAGAATTAGAATAGAGAGCGCTAGAGTTAGAGGGTGGAATAAAGACGGAAGAATTAGAATAGAGAGCGCTAGAGTTAGAGGGTGGAATAAAGACGGAAGAATTAGAATAGAGAGCGCTAGAGTTAGAGGGTGGAATAAAGACGGAAGAATTAGAATAGAGAGCGCTAGAGTTAGAGGGTGGAATAAAGACGGAAGAATTAGAATAGAGAGCGCTAGAGTTAGAGGGTCGAATAAAGACGGAAGAATTAGAATAGAGAGCGCTAGAGTTAGAGGGTGGAATAAAGACGGAAGAATTAGAATAGAGAGCGCTAGAGTTAGAGGGTGGAATAAAGACGGAAGAATTAGAATAGAGAGCGCTAGAGTTAGAGGGTGGAATAAAGACGGAAGAATTAGAATAGAGAGCGCTAGAGTTAGAGGATCGAATAAAGACAGAAGAATTAGAATAGAGAGCGCTAGAGTTAGAGGGTCGAATAAAGACGGAAGAATTAGAATAGAGAGCGCTAGAGTTAGAGGGTGGAATAAAGACGGAAGAATTAGAATAGAGAGCGCTAGAGTTAGAGGGTGGAATAAAGACGGAAGAATTAGAATAGAGAGCGCTAGAGTTAGAGGATCGAATAAAGACGGAAGAATTAGAATAGAGAGCGCTAGAGTTAGAGGGTGGAATAAAGACGGAAGAATTAGAATAGAGAGCGCTAGAGTTAGAGGGTCGAATAAAGACAGAAGAATTAGAATAGAGAGCGCTAGAGTTAGAGGGACGAATAAAGACAGAAGAATTAGAATAGAGAGCGCTAGAGTTAGAGGGTCGAATAAAGACGGAAGAATTAGAATAGAGAGCGCTAGAGTTAGAGGGTCGAATAAAGACGGAAGAATTAGAATAGAGAGCGCTAGAGTTAGAGGGTCGAATAAAGACGGAAGAATTAGAATAGAGAGCGCTAGAGTTAGAGGGTCGAATAAAGACGGAAGAATTAGAATAGAGAGCGCTAGAGTTAGAGGGTCGAATAAAGACGGAAGAATTAGAATAGAGAGCGCTAGAGTTAGAGGGTCGAATAAAGACGGAAGAATTAGAATAGAGAGCGCTAGAGTTAGAGGGTCGAATAAAGACGGAAGAATTAGAATAGAGAGCGCTAGAGTTAGAGGGTGGAATAAAGACGGAAGAATTAGAATAGAGAGCGCTAGAGTTAGAGGGTCGAATAAAGACGGAAGAATTAGAATAGAGAGCGCTAGAGTTAGAGGGTCGAATAAAGACGGAAGAATTAGAATAGAGAGCGCTAGAGTTAGAGGGTCGAATAAAGACGGAAGAATTAGAATAGAGAGCGCTAGAGTTAGAGGGTGGAATAAAGACGGAAGAATTAGAATAGAGAGCGCTAGAGTTAGAGGGTCGAATAAAGACGGAAGAATTAGAATAGAGAGCGCTAGAGTTAGAGGGTCGAATAAAGACGGAAGAATTAGAATAGAGAGCGCTAGAGTTAGAGGGTCGAATAAAGACGGAAGAATTAGAATAGAGAGCGCTAGAGTTAGAGGGTGGAATAAAGACGGAAGAATTAGAATAGAGAGCGCTAGAGTTAGAGGGTGGAATAAAGACGGAAGAATTAGAATAGAGAGCGCTAGAGTTAGAGGGTCGAATAAAGACAGAAGAATTAGAATAGAGAGCGCTAGAGTTAGAGGGACGAATAAAGACAGAAGAATTAGAATAGAGAGCGCTAGAGTTAGAGGGTCGAATAAAGACGGAAGAATTAGAATAGAGAGCGCTAGAGTTAGAGGGTGGAATAAAGACGGAAGAATTAGAATAGAGAGCGCTAGAGTTAGAGGGTCGAATAAAGACGGAAGAATTAGAATAGAGAGCGCTAGAGTTAGAGGGTCGAATAAAGACGGAAGAATTAGAATAGAGAGCGCTAGAGTTAGAGGGTCGAATAAAGACGGAAGAATTAGAATAGAGAGCGCTAGAGTTAGAGGGTCGAATAAAGACGGAAGAATTAGAATAGAGAGCGCTAGAGTTAGAGGGTCGAATAAAGACGGAAGAATTAGAATAGAGAGCGCTAGAGTTAGAGGGTGGAATAAAGACGGAAGAATTAGAATAGAGAGCGCTAGAGTTAGAGGGTCGAATAAAGACGGAAGAATTAGAATAGAGAGCGCTAGAGTTAGAGGGTCGAATAAAGACGGAAGAATTAGAATAGAGAGCGCTAGAGTTAGAGGGTGGAATAAAGACGGAAGAATTAGAATAGAGAGCGCTAGAGTTAGAGGGTGGAATAAAGACGGAAGAATTAGAATAGAGAGCGCTAGAGTTAGAGGGTGGAATAAAGACGGAAGAATTAGAATAGAGAGCGCTAGAGTTAGAGGGTGGAATAAAGACGGAAGAATTAGAATAGAGAGCGCTAGAGTTAGAGGGTCGAATAAAGACGGAAGAATTAGAATAGAGAGCGCTAGAGTTAGAGGGTCGAATAAAGACGGAAGAATTAGAATAGAGAGCGCTAGAGTTAGAGGGTCGAATAAAGACGGAAGAATTAGAATAGAGAGCGCTAGAGTTAGAGGGTCGAATAAAGACGGAAGAATTAGAATAGAGAGCGCTAGAGTTAGAGGGTCGAATAAAGACGGAAGAATTAGAATAGAGAGCGCTAGAGTTAGAGGGTCGAATAAAGACGGAAGAATTAGAATAGAGAGCGCTAGAGTTAGAGGGTGGAATAAAGACGGAAGAATTAGAATAGAGAGCGCTAGAGTTAGAGGGTCGAATAAAGACGGAAGAATTAGAATAGAGTGCGCTAGAGTTAGAGGGTCGAATAAAGACGGAAGAATTAGAATAGAGAGCGCTA
The DNA here is from genome assembly GCA_027422415.1 of Schizothorax lantsangensis. Taxonomy (NCBI): domain Eukaryota; kingdom Metazoa; phylum Chordata; class Actinopteri; order Cypriniformes; family Cyprinidae; genus Schizothorax; species Schizothorax lantsangensis. The sequence goes on from CM049840.1 coordinate 38,952,158, forward strand.
GAGTTAGAGGGTCGAATAAAGACGGAAGAATTAGAATAGAGAGCGCTAGAGTTAGAGGGTCGAATAAAGACGGAAGAATTAGAATAGAGAGCGCTAGAGTTAGAGGGTCGAATAAAGACGGAAGAATTAGAATAGAGAGCGCTAGAGTTAGAGGGTCGAATAAAGACGGAAGAATTAGAATAGAGAGCGCTAGAGTTAGAGGGTGGAATAAAGACGGAAGAATTAGAATAGAGAGCGCTAGAGTTAGAGGGTCGAATAAAGACGGAAGAATTAGAATAGAGAGCGCTAGAGTTAGAGGGTCGAATAAAGACGGAAGAATTAGAATAGAGAGCGCTAGAGTTAGAGGGTCGAATAAAGACGGAAGAATTAGAATAGAGAGCGCTAGAGTTAGAGGGTCGAATAAAGACGGAAGAATTAGAATAGAGAGCGCTAGAGTTAGAGGGTCGAATAAAGACGGAAGAATTAGAATAGAGAGCGCTAGAGTTAGAGGGTCGAATAAAGACGGAAGAATTAGAATAGAGTGCGCTAGAGTTAGAGGGTGGAATAAAGACGGAAGAATTAGAATAGAGAGCGCTAGAGTTAGAGGGTCGAATAAAGACGGAAGAATTAGAATAGAGAGCGCTAGAGTTAGAGGGTCGAATAAAGACGGAAGAATTAGAATAGAGAGCGCTAGAGTTAGAGGGTCGAATAAAGACGGAAGAATTAGAATAGAGAGCGCTAGAGTTAGAGGGTCGAATAAAGACGGAAGAATTAGAATAGAGAGCGCTAGAGTTAGAGGGTCGAATAAAGACGGAAGAATTAGAATAGAGAGCGCTAGAGTTAGAGGGTGGAATAAAGACGGAAGAATTAGAATAGAGAGCGCTAGAGTTAGAGGGTGGAATAAAGACGGAAGAATTAGAATAGAGAGCGCTAGAGTTAGAGGGTCGAATAAAGACGGAAGAATTAGAATAGAGAGCGCTAGAGTTAGAGGGTCGAATAAAGACGGAAGAATTAGAATAGAGAGCGCTAGAGTTAGAAGGTGGAATAAAGACGGAAGAATTAGAATAGAGAGCGCTAGAGTTAGAGGGTCGAATAAAGACGGAAGAATTAGAATAGAGAGCGCTAGAGTTAGAGGGTGGAATAAAGACGGAAGAATTAGAATAGAGAGCGCTAGAGTTAGAGGGTGGAATAAAGACGGAAGAATTAGAATAGAGAGCGCTAGAGTTAGAGGGTAGGAATAAAGACGGAAGAATTAGAATAGAGAGCGCTAGAGTTAGAGGGTGGAATAAAGACGGAAGAATTAGAATAGAGAGCGCTAGAGTTAGAGGGTCGAATAAAGACGGAAGAATTAGAATAGAGAGCGCTAGAGTTAGAGGGTGGAATAAAGACGTAAGAATTAGAATAGAGAGCGCTAGAGTTAGAGGGTGGAATAAAGACGTAAGAATTAGAATAGAGAGCGCTAGAGTTAGAGGGTGGAATAAAGACGTAAGAATTAGAATAGAGAGCGCTAGAGTTAGAGGGTGGAATAAAGACGTAAGAATTAGAATAGAGAGCGCTAGAGTTAGAGGGTGGAATAAAGACGGAAGAATTAGAATAGAGAGCGCTAGAGTTAGAGGGTCGAATAAAGACGGAAGAATTAGAATAGAGAGCGCTAGAGTTAGAGGGTGGAATAAAGACGGAAGAATTAGAATAGAGAGCGCTAGAGTTAGAGGGTGGAATAAAGACGGAAGAATTAGAATAGAGAGCGCTAGAGTTAGAGGGTGGAATAAAGACGGAAGAATTAGAATAGAGAGCGCTAGAGTTAGAGGGTGGAATAAAGACGGAAGAATAAAGACGGAAGAATAGAATAGAGAGCGCTAGAGTTAGAGGGTGGAATAAAGACGGAAGAATTAGAATAGAGAGCGCTAGAGTTAGAGGGTGGAATAAAGACGGAAGAATTAGAATAGAGAGCGCTAGAGTTAGAGGGTCGAATAAAGACGGAAGAATTAGAATAGAGAGAGTTAGAGGTGGAATAAAGACGGAAGAATTAGAATAGAGAGCTAGAGTTAGAGGGTGGAATAAAGACGGAAGAATTAGAATAGAGAGCGCTAGAGTTAGAGGGTGGAATAAAGACGGAAGAATTAGAATAGAGAGCGCTAGAGTTAGAGGGTCGAATAAAGACGGAAGAATTAGAATAGAGAGCGCTAGAGTTAGAGGGTCGGAATAAAGACGGAAGAATTAGAATAGAGAGCGCTAGAGTTAGAGGGTGGAATAAAGACGGAAGAATTAGAATAGAGAGCGCTAGAGTTAGAGGGTGGAATAAAGACGGAAGAATTAGAATAGAGAGCGCTAGAGTTAGAGGGTGGAATAAAGACGGAAGAATTAGAATAGAGAGCGCTAGAGTTAGAGGGTGGAATAAAGACGAAGAATTAGAATAGAGAGCGCTAGAGTTAGAGGGTGGAATAAAGACGAATAAAGACGGAAGAATTAGAATAGAGTGCGCTAGAGTTAGAGGGTGGAATAAAGACAGAATAATTAGAATAGAGAGCGCTAGAGTTAGAGGGTGGAATAAAGACGGAAGAATTAGAATAGAGAGCGCAAGAGTTAGAGGGTCGAATAAAGACGGAAGAATTAGAATAGAGAGCGCTAGAGTTAGAGGGTCGAATAAAGACGGAAGAATTAGAATAGAGAGCGCTAGAGTTAGAGGGTGGAATAAAGACGGAAGAATTAGAATAGAGAGCGCTAGAGTTAGAGGGTGGAATAAAGACAGAAGAATTAGAATAGAGTGCGCTAGAGTTAGAGGGTCGAATAAAGACGGAAGAATTAGAATAGAGTGCGCTAGAGTTAGAGGGTGGAATAAAGACGGAAGAATTAGAATAGAGAGCGCTAGAGTTAGAGGGTCGAATAAAGACGGAAGAATTAGAATAGAGAGCGCTAGAGTTAGAGGGTCGAATAAAGACGGAAGAATTAGAATAGAGAGCGCTAGAGTTAGAGGGTCGAATAAAGACGGAAGAATTAGAATAGAGAGCGCTAGAGTTAGAGGGTCGAATAAAGACGGAAGAATTAGAATAGAGTGCGCTAGAGTTAGAGGGTGGAATAAAGACGGAAGAATTAGAATAGAGAGCGCTAGAGTTAGAGGGTCGAATAAAGACGGAAGAATTAGAATAGAGAGCGCTAGAGTTAGAGGGTCGAATAAAGACGGAAGAATTAGAATAGAGAGCGCTAGAGTTAGAGGGTCGAATAAAGACGGAAGAATTAGAATAGAGAGCGCTAGAGTTAGAGGGTCGAATAAAGACGGAAGAATTAGAATAGAGTGCGCTAGAGTTAGAGGGTCGAATAAAGACGGAAGAATTAGAATAGAGAGCGCTAGAGTTAGAGGGTGGAATAAAGACGGAAGAATTAGAATAGAGTGCGCTAGAGTTAGAGGGTGGAATAAAGACGGAAGAATTAGAATAGAGAGCGCTAGAGTTAGAGGGTCGAATAAAGACGGAAGAATTAGAATAGAGAGCGCTAGAGTTAGAAGGTGGAATAAAGACGGAAGAATTAGAATAGAGAGCGCTAGAGTTAGAGGGTCGAATAAAGACGGAAGAATTAGAATAGAGAGCGCTAGAGTTAGAGGGTGGAATAAAGACGGAAGAATTAGAATAGAGAGCGCTAGAGTTAGAGGGTGGAATAAAGACGGAAGAATTAGAATAGAGAGCGCTAGAGTTAGAGGGTAGGAATAAAGACGGAAGAATTAGAATAGAGAGCGCTAGAGTTAGAGGGTGGAATAAAGACGGAAGAATTAGAATAGAGAGCGCTAGAGTTAGAGGGTCGAATAAAGACGGAAGAATTAGAATAGAGAGCGCTAGAGTTAGAGGGTGGAATAAAGACGTAAGAATTAGAATAGAGAGCGCTAGAGTTAGAGGGTGGAATAAAGACGTAAGAATTAGAATAGAGAGCGCTAGAGTTAGAGGGTGGAATAAAGACGTAAGAATTAGAATAGAGAGCGCTAGAGTTAGAGGGTGGAATAAAGACGTAAGAATTAGAATAGAGAGCGCTAGAGTTAGAGGGTGGAATAAAGACGGAAGAATTAGAATAGAGAGCGCTAGAGTTAGAGGGTCGAATAAAGACGGAAGAATTAGAATAGAGAGCGCTAGAGTTAGAGGGTGGAATAAAGACGGAAGAATTAGAATAGAGAGCGCTAGAGTTAGAGGGTGGAATAAAGACGGAAGAATTAGAATAGAGAGCGCTAGAGTTAGAGGGTGGAATAAAGACGGAAGAATTAGAATAGAGAGCGCTAGAGTTAGAGGGTGGAATAAAGACGGAAGAATTAGAATAGAGAGCGCTAGAGTTAGAGGGTGGAATAAAGACGGAAGAATTAGAATAGAGAGCGCTAGAGTTAGAGGGTCGAATAAAGACGGAAGAATTAGAATAGAGAGCGCTAGAGTTAGAGGGTCGAATAAAGACGGAAGAATTAGAATAGAGAGCGCTAGAGTTAGAGGGTGGAATAAAGACGGAAGAATTAGAATAGAGAGCGCTAGAGTTAGAGGGTGGAATAAAGACGGAAGAATTAGAATAGAGAGCGCTAGAGTTAGAGGGTCGAATAAAGACGGAAGAATTAGAATAGAGAGCACTAGAGTTAGAGGGTCGAATAAAGACGGAAGAATTAGAATAGAGTGCGCTAGAGTTAGAGGGTGGAATAAAGACGGAAGAATTAGAATAGAGAGCGCTAGAGTTAGAGGGTGGAATAAAGACGGAAGAATTAGAATAGAGAGCGCTAGAGTTAGAGGGTGGAATAAAGACGGAAGAATTAGAATAGAGAGCGCTAGAGTTAGAGGGTGGAATAAAGACAGAAGAATTAGAATAGAGAGCGCTAGAGTTAGAGGGTCGAATAAAGACGGAAGAATTAGAATAGAGTGCGCTAGAGTTAGAGGGTGGAATAAAGACAGAATAATTAGAATAGAGAGCGCTAGAGTTAGAGGGTGGAATAAAGACGGAAGAATTAGAATAGAGAGCGCTAGAGTTAGAGGGTGGAATAAAGACAGAATAATTAGAATAGAGAGCGCTAGAGTTAGAGGGTGGAATAAAGACGGAAGAATTAGAATAGAGAGCGCAAGAGTTAGAGGGTCGAATAAAGACGGAAGAATTAGAATAGAGAGCGCTAGAGTTAGAGGGTCGAATAAAGACGGAAGAATTAGAATAGAGAGCGCTAGAGTTAGAGGGTGGAATAAAGACGGAAGAATTAGAATAGAGAGCGCTAGAGTTAGAGGGTGGAATAAAGACAGAAGAATTAGAATAGAGTGCGCTAGAGTTAGAGGGTCGAATAAAGACGGAAGAATTAGAATAGAGTGCGCTAGAGTTAGAGGGTGGAATAAAGACAGAAGAATTAGAATAGAGTGCGCTAGAGTTAGAGGGTGGAATAAAGACGGAAGAATTAGAATAGAGAGCGCTAGAGTTAGAGGGTGGAATAAAGACGGAAGAATTAGAATAGAGAGCGCTAGAGTTAGAGGGTGGAATAAAGACGGAAGAATTAGAATAGAGTGCGCTAGAGTTAGAGGGTCGAATAAAGACGGAAGAATTAGAATAGAGAGCGCTAGAGTTAGAGGGTGGAATAAAGACAGAAGAATTAGAATAGAGAGCGCTAGAGTTAGAGGGTCAAATAAAGACGGAAGAGATGTGTTTATAACCGATTCTTGAAGATGGCCAAGGACTCAGCTGCTCTGATTTTTTATGCATTTTTAATGCTTCTATTGTAATGGCCATAAATGGAATAAAGGCTTTTTAACTTTTTTTGGACCAGAAGTGCCTTGGATTACTTTCTTGTAAATGTTGCTTCAAACCCAACCAAAGAGCACCTTCTGAGATAACTTCAAGACGTCTCCTACGATCTGTATTTATTTACACTTCAGTCCAAGTTAAAAATAATAATAAACCTATGAACTGCTACATTGTGAATGTACAGAGCTGTATGAACCACTGCAAGCTGTAAAGTAAACAGGGAATTTGTTTTTGAACTCAATAGTTTTGTGAGAGAACGCAACTATCTTTGTGGGGGACGCAATAGTTTTCCAAGTGAATGCAAATATCTTTACAAGAGAATGCAAAAGTTATACGAGCGAATACAAAGTTTCTCGGGGGAACATAAAAGTTATAAAACTTTCTTTTGTGCAGTAACTGCATGCTTGAATAACAGGCATATCTCTATTACATAATCCTTATACACCTGAAAAACTTAGTGCTCATCAGGACTAACTGGATGTTGGCTTAATTAAATGATAGAGAATGTAAGTATAATTAATCACATTGATGACTGACACACAGCATCATGACTAGTGTTAACAGTTAACTGTTATCATCAGATACATCATTTAGCACATGTACTTCGGTATGATTTAATTTGCCAGAGATTTTCTCACCTCAGCTGTGAGATGTGTTTCAGACACTGAAGGAAACTCTTCACTTCTCTCTTTCTTTTTGACAATCCTATCAGCTTCACTGTTTTCTTCTCTGTCTGGAGCTTCAGCACTTCCAGGAGGACGGAGATCTTTCTCTGTGAGAGATCTATGATCCAGACATCAGGTGACTGGAAAACTGACTGTAATGCTGGAAGATAACTCCTGCCTGTTTGAGTCTCATAGTTCTTCACATGAGAGCAGAGATCCAGCAGGAAATCACTCTGATTATCATCATCTTTATTAAAAGGGAAGGTTTTGTAGCTGCACACAGATGACAGCTGAGAGGAGAATCTTGTTCCTGTATCTTTGTCAGTTTCTTCTGCAGCAACACAGAGATTCAGCAGAAATCTGACTGAACACATCCTTTCTTCTTTATCATCAATGCCCCCAAACCTGATAATATACAATCAAGAACCAAACACTTCATTAATTTGAGACAACTCACATCACATAATACACTACTTCACATCAGACACAAATACATAATTCAACAAGACCCAGGGATATAGTTTGATAATGTTTTAGCTGAAATGCAGAGCAATGAGATGATATTTGAGTGAAGTCTGTGGGTATGAAGGAGGAAGATGGGGGTTTTCTTGGAATTTAATTTAAACAGAATTTAATTTAATAAATCGTTTGACCCGACCTGTGTGTGTGTGTGTGTGTGTGTGTGTGTGTGTGTGTGTGTGTGTGTGTGTGTGTGTGTGTGTGTGTGTGTGTGTGTGTGTGTGTGTGTGTGTATGTGTGTGTGTATATATATATATATATATATATATATATATATAATTACAGGTGCAGACGAACGATTTATTAATTAAATGATTACATTTTGATCGGGTATAAGCAGTTAGGTCCGGTTGAACGAGGATGTCAGTAAGCAACGTACATGACGCATATGGACTTACCTGTTCTCATAAGCCCTATTCAGAAGGGATTCGTTTTACAAGAGTAGATGGATTAATGTAAATTTTTATACCTCAGGACATCTGTAATATTAATGGCCAATTCACACAGGATAAGAAATATCTGTAAAACTACCAGAAGTGGGAGGAGTAACTCGATTTGCTCTGCGCCGTCACTTGATTATCGTCATGTGATAACAACAGCAACACAGAGGAACATTATCATTAGAATTACTTTCAGAATGATGTTTAGTCATTGTTCAGTCTGTATTTCACACAGAGCATGATGAGAAACAGTTTAGTCTGCTCTGAAACAATCACAGAACACAAGAGAGCTCGTGTCTTGAAGCAAAGTACACACTGAAACTAATAATTCACTGAAATCTGGACAGGAGTCACTATTTTCTCCAGCATCTCTGATGATTTAATCTGACTGCTTGAATGCATTCACTGACTGGATCCTTGACTATAAACTGTCCAGGAGTTTATCAGTTTAAAATGATCTGATCACAGAAGAGCAGAAACATGATGATGTCTCTTGCTGAAAAACATGCTTCTTTTTGCTTTTATTTCCACGATAATACATTGAATGAAAATATTAATCATTACTTTATTTTTATGGTCAGAATGCATCACTCTATAGTTAACACTGAAACACAACAGAGCCTCTAATATAAACACACTCAGCTTATGCAGAAATCATATTTCACAGTAATTTACCAGAGATTTTCTCACCTCAGCTGTGAGATGTGTTTCAGACACTGAAGGAAACTCATCACTTCTCTCTCTTCCTCTGAACATCTGATCAGCTCTACTGGTTTCTTCTCTGTCTGGAGCTTCAGCACTTCCAGGAGGACGGAGATCTTTCTCTGTGAGAGATCTATGATCCAGACATCAGGTGACTGGAAAACTGACTGTAATGCTGGAAGATAACTCCTGCCTGTTTGAGTCTCATAGTCCTTCACATGTGAGCAGAGATCCAGAAGAGCATTGCAGTTTTCTCGGTCGTGTCGTTCACTCATGTCAATAAGTTTGCAGTCGCACTGAGATGATTTATGGAAGAATTCTACAAAGAATGTGATTTGCTTCAGCGGATCTTCACAAGTCCTTAACCTGTAACAAATAAATCAAACATAAGAGCATGTACTGATTGACTTTATTATTTTATTTTTTGTTTGTTTGTTTTTTTAGGATTATGCTCAACAGACAATGCTAAGATATTTCTAGGGGATATGGATGCTAATTGCAGCCATCTGTTTAACAGGGTAACTCAGATATAAGTCTTGAAAATGTTAATCAAATATGCCCCTCTCAACAATAATATTGTGGTCAAACAAACAAAATGCATTTGAATAATTACAGAACCATATCAAATCACTCAAAAGTCAGACAATTATTTTTGATATACTGTATCTTGTTGCTATAATGTGTTGCTACCCATTTCACACTTTTAGATTTGTCACACATGCTGTGACTGATTATCTTGCCATGACTCCAAGATCCATGACACCCATTCTGTTAGGGTGGCAAGGGCCTAATGGTTAGAGAGTCGGACTCGTAACCCAAAGGTTGCGGGTTCGAGTCTCAGGTCCGGCAGGAATTGTAGGTGGGGGGGAGTGAATGTACAGCACTCTCTCCACCCTCAATACCACGACTGAGGTGCCCTTGAGCAAGGCACCAAACCCCACCAAACAAAAAAATGTTTGCGTTCCGGTATTTGTTTTTAAAGATCCGGCATTAACAAGTGCGGATCGTGACAGTGCGTGTGTGCATATACAAGACAGAGCGATTGCGGGTTTATGCAGATGTATTTGGAGCATGATTTGTAGATTATGTATTGGTCCTCAACATATTATTGACCAATACGCTTTCTTAAGTTCAAATCAAAATCGCTCTCGTTGATTGGTGCTACTGCTGAACCCACTCTCTTCAAAAGTTCTGCTGCTCACAACAATAATTTGTTTTGTGAGCAGCGGGAACATTTGGAGAGAGTGTAATAATACCAGAAATACCAGAAATAAGACCAAATAAAGTGAAATATTATAATGTAAAAATTATAAACACTATAATCATAGCCTAAAGTCCCCCTCACTCCAAAACAAATCATTTTAATGTAGCGGTATGCAGAACAGATCAAGAATGAAAAAAACTAAAGCGAAACTGAAAGTACCGTTGGGCTCACGTACCTCTCTCATTCGGCACAAATCCAATGTTTCCATATTCGCAATGTATTTCAATGTTAAACTATTATTTATAATGTAGAGTATAGGCTTCATGCGCGTTCTCATATTGACGGAAAAGATCATTCTCTTCACATGCGCAAAAATGGGCTTGGCATAACAGCAGTAGACCTACTACGGACTCTTTAAATTGATATGTTTGGCTAACTGTATTTTATTTTGATAATGAACAGACTGTGATGGCAAGTTTGAATTTCTAGAATATGTGTGTGTGTGTGTGTGTGTGTGTGTGTGTGTGTGTGTGCGTGAGGCACCGGCGCGATCAAACAGCTGACATAGGCTATTAAATACTCTATTTTTGGTCATACAGATAAGAGTAAGACAACCTGCAAAGTGTAAAAAAAATTAAAATAATAATAATAAAAACTAACACTAGCTTCTCTATTCTTTATGTATTCTATTTCTTTTCTTTTTATTTATTATACAATTAACAAAAGCAAAAAAGGCCTCAAACATTAACTTGCTCTATTCTATCTGTTTTCTTTTTATTATATAATTAAAAAAAAGCATTGCTACGTGTACGGCATTAAGCTAACTGAGACTTGTTATAGCACTTGCATATCATTGCTCTTTTGTTGATTTTGATTGCTTCCATTGTCCTCATTTGTAAGTCGCTTTGGATAAAAATGTCTGCTAAATGACCAAATGTAAATTTTTACTTTTATTTTTGCACACTCGCAATAAAAAGAACATTTATGTTTTTGTAATTAAAGGGGCGGTACAATGCTGTTTCATGCATTCAGAGTTGTTTACACTGGTAAAGAGTTGGATTCTCATGCCAAGCATGGACAAAGTTTTAAAAAATTTTTTGGGACGTATAACAGTATTTCTGTGCCAAAAATCTCACTTCCGGATTCGTACAAGTTTCGGAGGGTTTTTTTCGATCTTTGTTCTTGATGACGTAAATGACGGTGGAACTCCTTATATGGTCATTTCTCCCGGAAGAACACGCCCCTGCACGCATCGACCGGAGCGAGAGCAGCCAATCAACACGCTTCAATCGGCAGCGCTGCACGGGCCTCGCTCGGGAAGAACGTCTCTAAAGAAGAGTGTTTTTGGTTGTGAGGGAAAGATAACCTTGTTCAGCTTCCCAAAACAACCCACCGTTACGTGAACAGTGGATATAGTTTGTTTTTCCGGGGCAGCAATGGAGTTTCTCAAGTGTTTTGTTGACGAACGTTTTATAAACAAGGCCCAATTCGACGCTGGATTTGCACATGGTTTAATACTGAAAGATGGAGCGGTCCCAGCTATAAAAGATCCCGCTCATGATTCAGAACTGCAGATGGTGAGTGAAACGGCATCAAATGTCTCTGTTTTGTTGGCGATCGGAGCAAGTGCTCGTCACTCTTTAGCTCCGCCCACGACACGCCTTCACTCTTTAGCTCCGCCCACAACACGCCTTCACTCTTTAGCTCCGCCCACGACACGCCTTCACTCTTTAGCTCCGCCCACGACACGCCTCCAGGAGCTCGGCTTTTTTCAGAGAGAATTGTAAATCTGTATCTTTCTTTTATAAATATGATAAAACTAAAGACTTTTTGGAGATATGAAAGATGCAGTACTACTCTATAGGTACTCAAGATTAACATGAGCTTGGGTGAAACTGTGTGCGTTAGGTTCCCTTTAAGCAAACAAACAGGATGCGCGTTCTGTCATCTCGGTTCTCGTTTCCTTTTCGTGAACTAGTTTGAGGATCGCCGCGCCTCACATCTTCTGTTTTATATCTGTTAATTATTTATGTCAGATATATTTCGCATATTTATACCTTTTCTATAGATTAAATTTGCATTTTATTTTTATGGAAACAAATTTTGTTATTTTTAATGTAACTTAGGCAAGGCCTATACATTTCCTTAAATCATCAAAACTGTATAGTTAGGTCCATGCAGAAACTTGTGAACGATGCTCTTATAGTTGTGCCATCACCGTTTAGTGACGTCATTGAATGATCCGGGAAAACTGAAGTTGTATTGTCAGTGTCGGTCACGGCACCTTTTAACTGCTGATTTGGATCCGGCAATGTTTCATTTACAAATTAAGCACTGAGATCACCATACTTGGCCGTATGTCACGTCACCTGTCACTATGCTTTGTGTCTTGCTTCAGAAAGAATTTCCATTAGATTTAGAACAAATAGACTAACTTTGCAAAATGCTAACTTATTTATACATAGGGTACACAGCATATTAGTTACTAAGCTAAATGCAACAGTTCAAGATGAGAGAGACAGGCTGACCACTGAACACACATGGGAGTAAATAGAGGCTTATTTGAGATGAGCAAAATGCACAGAACCAATTACAGCGAGATGCATGCATGCACTACACAGACACATTTTTAGGACACCTTTGACTTGATCTTGTAAAAAGGGGCATAATAGGTCCCCTTTAAAACACTACAGCTAGATTAGTTAACCATCCTGATTTTTAGTACCTGATGTTTGGAGAGCAGCTGAGCATCATGTTCATTCCTACATCAGTCACGTTACAGTCCTCCAGATTCAGATAAACCTCTTTATCTCTGGATTGACCGATCACGTAAGACAAAGCACAACACTGATGAGGATCTAGATCCACTTCTAGATCAAGCCGATGGTTCATCTTCTCCAGGAACATTAAGCAGGCTTTAGGAGACTGGAGCTCATACAAGCACTGACACACATAGAGAAGATCAACGTCTTCACTCTCGCTCTGAGGTTGAAGAAAAGTGTCCAAAAACTTCTCAATAAACCAGTCAGATGTTTTCTTTATCTGATCCTCTGGGAAGAGACACTTGATGAGTTTGGTGTTGCGTTCACTCAGAAGTCCACATAAGAAAGGAAGAACATGTCTCATGTGTTTATGCTCCTCAGTCTGACAGAGCTGTAGGACGTCCTCAACTTCATCTGGATGTCCAAGAAGCCACAAAGCTGAGAAGAATTCCTGCATTGTGTTGTGGAGAAACGCACAGTTTGTCGTTACAGATGTTGGTGAGTCTGTTGTTGTGATCATTTTCAGAAAAGCATGACTAATGTCTGTCTCATCACTGTTAATATCTGAAAGGTTCAGGCACTTCTGCTTAGTTGCATTGAAAGCATTTTCCATCAATGCATGAATCTGATCTTTCTTCTCTTGCAGGTAGTTATCTATTTGCTTATTTTGTTTATTCCCATGTTTCTTCACAGCAAGACGTAAAATGTGGATGTACATCTCTGTGACTGCGTGTGTATGATTGCATACAGGGGCATTTTTAAACTTAATTAAGTCTACAATCATGAATGCATACAATGGGACATGACTAAGACTGAACAGCTCTTGATTCTTCAAAATGACATCTAGAAGAACAGGATCATGATCCAACATATTCTGATAGTAAGTTTTAATAGACTCTTCACTGAATCCTTGGACATACACAGTCCGTGTCGGCCAGTTAGATAAAAGTGGATCATCTTCCTCCTCTGATCTGCATGTGATCACAATCTTGGCATCCGGCAGGAGATCGTGCGTCATTATCTTCCATAAGATGGGATTTTTTTTCAAACCCATCACACCATCAAACACAATGACAACATTCTCAGAGTTCTCCTCAATATCTTGAAACACTTCTTTTCTGTCTTTTTCCATTGGTTTTTTATACTCCTCAAACAAAAGAGCTTCCAAGCTGGCAGTGCTACAACTGTGGGCCAAAACACTTTCATCAAAGTAAAACATGTAGTCTATCTGTCTGTCTTCCTTCTCTGCCCAAAGACGCAGCATTTCCTGGACAACTGTAGTCTTTCCTACTCCAGGTTTGCCAATGATGAGGATGCTCTTGTCCTGCCATCTCAGGAGACTCTCAGGTGATAGAGCTTGTTCCTCGTTAGGAATGTAAGCTCTCAGCTTCTTGGGCCGTAGCTTTTTGCATTTTTTGCTTTTCAAATTTATTATGCATTGAGGAGATTTTACCGCAGGGCCGGTCTCTAAAACCAGAGGTATGAAACTGAAGTTTACTTGTGTCTTATCCAGATATTTACAGAAATGTGCCCTTTGGTTCTTCAGGATACGTTTTGCTTTCTCTTTGAGCTGTGTCTGGTAGTTTTTACATGGCTTTGTACCTAAAATAGCCAGAAAAGCATTAAAAAATTTAAAATGTGTATATTTCACCAAAATGTTGTTTTTCTACTCACCAAATGAACAGTTGTGCTCTGCGTCTTCATCTCTGAAGGGAGAACAGCTGATCCAGGGGTGTAAATCAGGATCTAATGTCCTCTTCTTAGTGACATCCAGAATCTTCAGTAATTCATAACTGGCCTTTTTACCTTTGTTAATGACCCAATCCAATATACATCTGGCTTTATCAAAGTCTGTCTTCTCAGCTTTGAGAGCATCGACCTCATAGTCATTGAACACATTCTTCTGATAAAGATTCTCAACGATCAGAGGAAGGTTTTTCATGCCAGTCACCAGTTTTTTCCTGTTGTTTCCGAGGTACTCTTTAGCAGATTTCTGTGCAGAAGCCATGCTGCAGGCATTTCAAACCTGAAGGAAAAGACATACGTTTAAGCACATTCACATCATGCATTTAAATTATATTTATTATTTCACACTTTTTTCAGATGTGAACAAAAGACTCCCTAAATTCACTGGCCTAAATCCATCATACAGAGGTAGATACACAAAATAAACATTATGAATATAAATAAAACAGCATTGTCTGCCCTGGTGGAGGTGGGGGGGGAATAGAAACCATCAAAGAGTTTGTAATGGTTTTACTGGTTATAATGGGAATCACCTTGGTTTAATAGAAACTGTAATGGTCACTGCAGGTCTCTATTGGGAATTTTTAACCTTTTATTGGTGGCTTGTTAAAACCACTTTAATTATGGAGGACCAAACCTGCAGAAATAAACAGGAAAATAAATAAATGATAAAAATAAATGTAGTTCATTTGAAATAAAACCTAATCCTGAATTTATAATAATAATAATAACAATAATAATTTGTAGCATTTATACAGTGCTTTTCTAGACACTCAAAGCACTTTACATTGTGAGGGGGGGGGTCTATTGTATTACTCTTCATTTATGTAGTATTTTCTGTCTTTATTTGTAATTTATTATTTACTTATTTAATTTAAGTTTGTATTTATTTTATTTACGTTATGCATTTATTAATTCATTTATTTATTTTTAAATGTATTTATTCAGGCGTTTATTATTTTTTTTTTATATGTATTTATTTCCAGATGAATTTATTCATTTGTATGTTTTTATATATATTTTTATATCAAGTCATTTATTTCTGTCATCGTTACATTTATTTATTTTAAATTTCTGCAGGTTTGGTCTTCCATACTTGATAGAATATGTCCCAAAACACAGAGGAAACCATTGTTTAATGCTTTTAAAGTTGATGGTTTGATAATGTTTGTAATGGTATTAGTAGTGGAAACCATTAGAATGTATGTGATGGTTTCTATTGTTTCTTTCAGCGGGACGATTTATTATTATTATTATTATTATTTAATTGTATCTTCTCAGATTTCACATGGACTTTGAACCGGAAGCTCAGTTACATCCGGGTTTCTCGCGGAACACTGAATGCGACCAAAACGAAACTAAAGCTGAATCGAAATTTGTCTCAAGCTGTTCATAACTGCAGTCAACGTTTGTGAAAGATAGAGTAACTGGTGTTTCAAGGTGAAAAATTCGAGAAATTAATTTGTTTCACATCATTCCTAAAATTATATGAGATTAGTCGGAGATGGGTTGAGCACGTGCGTCGAGAAATATCTTAATACACATAAAATGTGGAAATACATTTCAGAACACGTGCAAATAATGTAACTACCATTTATGAATAAAACACACAATGAATGATACACGCCGCGGCTATTAACGATGAACTTGAGAGAAACACACACAAGTTGTTATTTGGAAGTTATTAATATAATAATCCAGCTTTTCAAACCAGAGCCATAACGCGCTTCTCCTGCTGATCAGTCCACTTCTCCTTTAGTCTCCACTTCAAGAAATAAAAAACAAACAACAAAAATAAAGGACTATCCATTCAAGTCCATCACGAGTTCGTATGAGCTGCTTCTTCTTCTTCTTCTTCTTCTTCTGTGGTGTTTAACGGCGGTTGGCAAACCAGTGCATTAAGGTGCATTTCCGCCACCTACTGGATGGAGTGTGAGGCCTCGATGAATGAAAATATTATACTGTATACTTATTTGTGTAAATGACGATCATCAATCTGCTTCTGGATCCGTTATATGTCGGTCTCTGAGTTTCTCTCAGATCTGAATGATGTGATTGTGTTGATGTGTGTTGATGGAGACGATTGAAGTGAATGTGGTTTGATTTCAGTCTCAAGCTGAGCACACAGAGCGTCAGATTAAACATCAGTTTGAGAAGCTTCATCAGTTTCTCAGAGATGAAGAAGAAGCTACAATCACTGCACTGAGGGAGGAAGAGGAGCAGAAGAAGCAGATGATGAAGGAGAAGCTGGAGGAGATGAACAGACACATCTCAGCTCTTTCACACACAATCAAAGACATGGACGAGATGATGAAAGCCAGTGATGTCTGCTTTCTGAAGGTCTGATTTCAGATGATTGATTGATTGATTGATGGATGATTGATTGAGTTGTTGATGATCAATGGTGTGTTTGTTCTGCAGGAGTTTCCAGTCTCAATGGAAAGGTGAGTGATCTGCTGGTGTCTCTGGTCTCTCTGCTTCTGATCCAAAGCCACTGCAGTTCTGATCCTGAATGTTCTTCCAGAGTCCAGATCTCATCACAGCCGGATCCACAGATGCCTTCTGGAGCTTTGATTCATGTGCCACGTTACTTGGGCAACCTGCCCTTCAGAGTCTGGAAGAAGATGCAGGACATCGTCCAGAACAGTGAGTCTGACTGCAGAAGATCTGAGCTCGCATACACACACACTGGAAATGATGCAATATTGACAGATTTCAGCATTATGTGTGAAGAACCAGATCATCTACTGCACCAAAATCAGCAGCTTAACTTTAGAAAGGGGTGTAAAAAGTACTCAAAAATTAAACCCAAGTTAAAGTATAGATACTCTGTGAAAAATTTACTTGATTAAAACTGCAAGTAAATGGCCAAAAACATACTTGAAAAAAGTTACAAAAAAAGTAAGATTTCAAATTGTTTCATCATATTGAACTATCTTCTCAATGCAAAGTGAAATTGCTTCAAATTAAACTGCATAAAATGTTTTGTCAGACAGATATACAACAGTTTAATTTAAAGGGAGAAAACAAAATGCAATGGCACAGATCAAACACATGTATCAGTGCAACAACAACAATTAAATACAGCACAGTGGAGCACAAACAAATCCATCCTTTACACCTTAATGCCATCCCATATGTGTACGACTTCTTTCTTCAGAAGAACACAAACTAAGAGTTTTAGAAAAATAATCAATCTTTCTGCACATAATGCAAGTGTACGTCATGTCCAAAGATGATGCTTCAAAAACTACACCAAGAGAAGATGACAGTAACTCATATAACCTCTGTTGATGTCTTCTTAAGAGGAACAACAGGTGTGAGTAATACTGCCTTCACGTGCTATCGGAAATTTCCTATTTCCCACTTATGAAGTCGTGATTGTTGTATTCAAGTGCTTTAATGTCGGAAACAATAAAATGTAGCATCCCATTGGCTGACAATCATATAAACATTCACCGCACTATACATGCTGTCAATTCTGGAATTTCGGTCAAATACATGCTTATTTCACTGCTTATAAAACATACGAACGATCGTTCATATCTAGCCTATAAATACACTACTTTAGCGACGAGACAAAGGGATGTAGTTGTTGTGAGAACAGCACTGACAGCAGCAATGGTCGTCCCCTCCACCATGTTTAAAGTTTATGACCCGCCCAACTCGGAAACTCTGGTATCAAAATTATTTCAGAAATAAATACGACTTGAGAGGCCATCCAATTTCCCATTAGGAAACTCGTAGTTACGATAATTCTGATAGCACATGAAGGCAGCATAAGAAACATACAAATACTATTTATTTACTTTACTGTTGTGTTCACTTTGTGTTTCTTGAAGCGGTCCTGTACACTTGCATTATATGCACTAAACATCTTTCTTTGTGTTCATCTGAAGATATTCATATATATCTGGGATGGCATGAGGGTGAGTAAATGATTTTTACATTTTAATTATTTCCCTTTTATGAGGCAGATGTGATGCAGAGGCCAGAAATATATTCCAGACAGAATATAATAACTTTTGTTGAATTAATGATGAGTGACATAGAATTAAAACATACAATATTATATTGACTTTTTTGTGTCGTCTACTCAACGCCGCTGTCTGTAACAATAATTTATCTTTTATTTGTTTATTTGGGGCATTTAGAGTTTTTTTTCTTTTGTCCTAGCAAATATTTATATATAATTGTTTATGACTAATTTGATGAATTAATGAGCCAATCATATTTTCATAATTATGTATATTAAATGATAATTAATTGACAGTCCTAAGTGTTACTCAATATATCATTATAATAAAACTCATGGACTCCCAGAACATCACTAAACATGATTTACAGTTCATTTACACACAATGTTCATTTACACACTTTTTGTAGATTTTTTCAACATTTAATTTAAAAAGTAATCATTGCCACTGAAACATGAATTGTATTTAAATTCTTATCACTGATTTTATTTGTGCATTCAGTCAATATAGTACACAGACAGCTAATGACTTCATCAAAACAGACAAAACTAATGAATAAATAATGAATAATCTTAGCTATCTTCATATGCTTCTTCATATTTGATGGCAAATACATTCTGAAGCAGGAATTGATCTGATGAAAGTTTGAACTGAAGCATGAGCTCGATGCATGAAAACACACCTCATTAGCAGCAGGTTTGAGCTTCTGTGACATATTTAATAAAAACATAAACATGTCATCAGTACTTTTCAAGTTAAATAAAATTGTAAGAGTAAAAAGTGTTTTTCCTTCATAAAAGTAATCAAGTAAAAGTACAAGTAGTTACTTTAAATTGTTCTTGAATAAAGTACAAATATCCCAAAATAATACTTCAGTACAGTAATCAAGTAAAATTACTGGTGTTTTACACCCTGCTTTTAGAAATAATCAATCCCAGAATTCAGTGCGCTTGACTTTCATTTTCAGTCTCAGACACAGAAGTGATTTCAGCAGTTTTTAAGATGGACAGAAACATTTCTGCTCAAAAAGATTTGATTTCTCATATGATTATTAATATTTTGAATTATATATATATATACGTATATATACATTTAGTCATTTAGCAGACGCTTTTATAAATGAGGACAATGGAAGCAATCAAAATCAATGAAAGAGCAATGATACGCATTAATTATATAATAAATAAAAAGAAAACAGATAGAATAGATAAAGATTATAAAAGCTAGTGAATATATATAAAGAATATTCTTCAAGAATCAGCTAAAAACACATCTCTTCATCTTTGTTTGATCCTCTAACTCTAGCAATCTCTATTATAATCTCTACTATATACTATCTTTTTGTATTCTATTTGTTTTCTTTTTATTTATTATACAGTATCAGTGCTCTTTCACTGATTTTGATATCTACATATATATATATCAATGTGGTGCACATCAGTTTTTCAGCCTGATTCTCATATGAGTTCCTGGAGATCTGGTTTGGTCCTCACACGGGCCACGGCATGGAGTGTGACCCATAAAATATAACTATAAAAAAATGCATTAATAATAGTGATAATAATATTATTTTAATAATAATAAACTAAATAATCAAGTGTGATAATACTATTTTATTTTAAAATAAAAAGGGAGTATTACATACAAATACAATTATATTATTATTTGTATTTTCCTCATTTTCAAACGTAAAATCAGCGAGCTTTTATTTTGGCGGGTTGCCGGAAAGTAAGTCTATGCGCTTCCGGGTTTAGCTGCTGATGGAAGAGCGTCAGTGAATGAAATGTCACAGTTTTGCTTTGAAAACGGCAGCAGCTAGCCTAGATTATACTTTCAGTTTTAATAGAAATCATATACAGTACAGTTCGTCGATCTAATATTGTAACTGTGCATTAACAGCTGTCATCCATGTCTGTACACAAATGCGCTGTCTGAACTTATTTACACACTTATGTGCAGCCCTGGATATAGATATAGATATCAATAATTTGAATGCGTTTTTGTCCTTTTTATTACTGTAAAAATATATCTAGCTTCCTTTTAATATGTATAATTATAATTAATTATATTACATTTTTAGTTTTAGTCATTTGAATACTTCACATTGATTTATTTTATTCTGAGTCGTTGCCAAAACAACTTTTCTAATCAATCAATTTATTTATTTAGATTATCATCTAATATTTATCATTTATTTTTAGCTTTATTTTAATTATTGAATAATTAATTAAATAACTGAATCATTTTAGTTGTAGTTTTTGTTAATACCAGCAAGCTTATTATTGTTATTATTATTATTTAATTCCATAATTGTGCAATAATACCTACTGTTTATTATTTTTAATAATTAGGCAGCATTGAGTAAAAGGTTTGTGTTTTATACAGATACAGATTATAAAGCTATAAACATTATTTCTTTGGTATTATTATCTGGTTTGAATATGAATCACTGTGTATTGTTCTGTTGAAAGGTAATATTTAGTATTAAAAGCAGCTTCTCACTATAATTGAATATAAATGAAATGAATCTGTTTTCAGTTTGTGTCACTCACTGTTTCTGATTGATCTTTCAGTATTGATAAATCACACAGAGAATGACTGACAGTGATGAGAGGAACATGATCAACAGAACGAGTGTCATAATTCATAATCATCTGTGTTGGGTTCACTCTTGATCATTATATGAACATCAGAATAACAGCATCTGTTGATTGTGTCTCATCAGCTCCTGTGATTCTGGATCCAAACACGGCTCATCGAGATCTCGTTCTGTCTGATGATCTGATCAGTGTGAGACGGAGCGGTGATGATCAACCTGTTCCTGATAATCCAGAGAGATTTGACTGGTGTCGCTGTGTTCTGGGTTCAGAGGGTTTTAACTCAGGAACACACTGCTGGGATGTGGAGGTTAAACAGAGTTCATGGTGGAGTCTTGGAGTAACTACAGCATCAAACCAGAGGAAGGGACGGGGTTTCTATAAGACTGGTGTCTGGTGTGTGGAGTATAGTCAGTACGGACTGTATTCAGGTTCTGGTTTTGGTGTTAAACAGCATCTTGATCGTGTGAGAGTGAATCTGGACTATGACAGAGGAACGGTGTCATTCTCTGATCCTGTAACTAACACACATCTACACACATTCACAACCTCCTTCACTCACACACTCTTCCCTTTCTTCAGGTGTAATAACTCTCTGAGGATCTTATCGATCAATAGTCAGTAATCTGTAGATCTGGATCTTCATCTTTCATCATGTTTCAATATTTAATCACACGAGTAAGAGACTGTTGATCTGAACATCAGAAAACAAGCATTTATTCATCTTTAAAAATGAAAAATTACCAAAACACGTGATGAAGGGTTAAAATAAATGTTTGTTGTAAATGAATAATTGTTTATTTCAGTTCTACAGATTAAATGATAATTTGTTTATTGAAGTAAATGGATGTAAAAGGTTCTTGCTGATCAACAATGTTGAATGAAATATTAATATTTAGTCTAGAAATACTTGATTCAGCTGTTTATGAATCTGATTCTCAGATCAAATGATACTCACTGAAATCTCTGTCAAACTCTCACAATAAATATTAATAATCGCTTGTAGTTTCACAATAAATATTAATAATCGCTTGTATAATAATCGCTTGTAGTTTCACAATAAATATTAATAATCGCTTGTATAATAATCGCTTGTAGTTTCACAATAAATATTAATAATCGCTTGTATAATAATCGCTTGTAGTTTCACAATAAATATTAATAATCGCTTGTAGTTTCACAATAAATATTAATAATCGCTTGTATAATAATCGCTTGTAGTTTCACAATAAATATTAATAATCGCTTGTAGTTTCACAATAAATATTAATAATCGCTTGTAGTTTCACAATAAATATTAATAATCGCTTGTATAAACTAACGACGTGTGATTTCATGATTTCTGTGTTATTTTCTGAATGAAACATTAAAAGTTTATCATGATAATTAGGATTTAAATTGTGGTAAAATGTCTGGAAACCCTGATTTATTAATTTTTTGTTTCTCCAACAAATTATTCAAGACATATTTATTTCTATAAAGATTTACATAATACAGATTGATTCAAAGCAGCTGTACATTAATAAACAGGAAAATCTCAGCATCAAATCAATGTTACACAATTCTTAAATTATGAAAAATAAATTGAGTTGTAAGTTCAGATATAAAGCAGATCTTCAGAAGACAATATATCGTGTGATTATTCAGATTTAAGATGAAGTGAAAGTAAATGAATAAATGAGTGTAATAGAAATCAGCTGCTGATGTGAAATCAGTGCATCTTTACTGTCATCTAGATCTGAATCTGATCAACTGACTGAAAATATCAGTGTCTTCATTACAGATGACAGTCCACAATAATAAGAGCCTGATTGTAGTTAATAACTCTACATCACACTATATGAATTATATACAGGACCATATTATTAATAAAGGGATGTGATTATAGCAATAAAAGGTTTATACCCATAC
>CM049840.1:38974498-39142356 GCA_027422415.1 Schizothorax lantsangensis
CATTTGCTCATCTGTCCCTTCACCCATCCTTAGGCTCCCTCCTTCCCCCCTGGGCATGACATAGAAGTGTCAAGAACTCAAGTTACCAGACTTACAAACTGCATTAATTATATCTTAAGAATTCATGATCTTAACCCTTTCATGTTTGGTATCATTTTAAAGGTCTCTGTGCGATTGGTAAAATGGTCTCAATTTTACAGTAGTCATTTATATTATGAAAACTTTTGTAGAATTGTGTTCTGCTGAGGAGGGGGCGTGTCCCCATTTAGGGGTCTGCGGGAATGTTTATCCATCTTCATCCAGGTGCGACCCTGGAGTACTAGAACCAAAAACACCAAACACCACAACTGATCTAAAGATTTCTTCTGCTTTTGTTTTGGGAGTATTTAAGGGAAAGTTGCAAATCAGTCATTGTGATTCTGTAGCCAGATCAGCCCGTAGTGTGGAGTGTATTTCATATACTCCTTACTATGTATCTTCTTGAAGTCAGGTAAACATTTTACTCTTAGATTCATCTTTGAACAACTGATGTGATGTATTTTCTTATTTCTAAATTCTAATTATTTTCATTATGTAATTGGCATAATATAATTTTACCTGACTAATAATAAATTGTTATATTTGATTTATTCTGATCTTGTCTGAAATCATTTTTTCCAGTAGATTAGAGTTGTAGTCTAGTGTTTCCACAAATCTGCGTCCAGGACAGATCATACAATGAATGAAGCGGGGGCTCTTCATTAGGGATCTTCTGATTTCTGTCTGTCACTGACTTAACAAGTTACAGTTTTCGTGATTATAGGAAAAATACACTTTTTATTATGTGCTAGCAGGGTGCAGCCTATTTAAAGGTATTATAATCACCCTGTATCCTCTGAGTAAGATCGACTGACGAGTTTGTGTTGTGCGTTCACAGTTAGCCGAGTGAATTGCTAAGCGACTCTAGGTCGCTAATGAACGAAGAATTGAAAGTATAGTGAGTCCGGAATAATCAAATATCTAAATTAATATACAATTGATGTCTGTGATCAGGTTTTAATTATAAATATTGCCTAAATTTAATGATCACTTGAAATTGGAGTCAGATCAAGCACGGAGATAGACTTAAATTGAAACTAAATCCAGATAAATTCAGAGGCGCAAGTAAAAGACCGAATATGCATTAAACCTTCGACCAGGCCGCTGGACTCCGCTGTTTGGGCCGGCGGGTGGAGCCTTACATCTGTTTATTGTTATGAAGACCAAAAAACAAACAAAAATCACCTAAAAGTGTTCGTCAGTTTCAAAAGACGAGCAATCAAATCAAAGAAGACGGGGCTTGTTTCTTTACTGTTCATAGACAGCAATTCTCCTCTTGACTGAATAACTTCTTTATCTTTAATAAGGATTAATCTGTAAATATAATCTATGGCTATTAATCTATACATTTATAGCCTACATTTTAGTATGTTGTTCCTGAATAGTACTGTTAGACCCTGAAAACCATAAAGCACTGTTTGTTTCATTTGTATCTTTGTGATATTGCTAGTAATCGGTTTATTTATTACTGATTGTTTACCTGTCTTTGTGTAACTTTTTATTTTTTATTAAACTGCAAGGTTACATGAACCAAAAACAATGAAAACAGTAACTTTTTTACTTATAAGTTAATATATAATAATATAATATATATAATATAATACAATAATATATATAGTAACTAAACCAGTGCTTGAAATGGAAAAAAAGTGTAGCATCTCGTTATAACGTCAAAGCAGTTCACTCAGAAATGATTATTCTGCTATTAATATTGTCTGCAACAAAGGGATTTTTGAGACGACATCATGCAACTATAGTTCAACAAGCAGCACGAAAGCATCATAGAGAAGCATTTACACATACTGTAGATAATGCAGTCACCTTCTCAGTTGCTTAAATAATTCAAATAGCAGTAAATCTGTATTTCATTTAATGTCAACTGGCAATTAAAACCTGTATATTTATAAATATGATTCATTTCAGTCACATACTGTACATTATCATGGTTTCTCCAGCATACGTGTCGCATCTATCTGTCTCTAGTCTGTCATTAGATTGATTGTTGTTGTGTGAATGATTGATGATGAAATTATGAATATACAAGGAAACAGAAACTATGAGGAGGTTCAGAGAAATGAAGCTAGAACTGAAAATGAAGCTCATTACACAGTTACTGAACTGAACCAACAATTAACTGATTTGAACTGAAAAATGACTATGTTTTTAGATCTGCATAATAACTGATCTCTGTTTGCATCACTGAATCATTATTGTCCTGTTTATCACTGTAAAGCTGCACTGACAATCTGTATAAAGCACTATAGAAATAAATATGACTTGACTTTATTCAAACAAACGTTTGACCATCATCACTTTGACACAAAAGGTACAGCAATGATGGTATGATGACTTTATGACAAGTTTATTTCTTACAATAATTTTAATTTATCGTTTATATAATACAGTTTGTGTTTTATAGTTGTATTTTTTCATTTATGTTTTTATTTTGTTGTTTATATGGTAGGCCTATTTTCAGTAAATCTGGAGTAAAATAGCTTTTTTAATGTTTGCATTTTGTGTTTATATCCTATTTGTCATATTTAAATTTTATCATTTATATTTACATAATATCAGCCACCTTGAGCTCATAATGCTGATATTATGTAAATATGTTTTCATTTCAACATGACTCTGATCTTCTGATATTTCTTAATAAATCAGTTTGAGTCCTCTATCCCAGAGAAACCTGACATATTGCACTCATAAAACTCATATTGGTCAGTAAATGCACAATAAACATTTACAATAAAATGATATTAAGTTGTAATTATTATTATGTCTGTTGTAAACTCAGTCATCTGCCATGTTTACACCTGTTGCCATTCAACACACTATATAATGCTTTTCTGCGGTCTCAAATGAATGCTGATGATGAATGAGGGATTTTTCTTGTCAGGTGACAGCCGTTTGCTTAGATATAATCATTTTGTTCTCTTTCCTGGAAAAGCTATTATTTCTCAGCAAGTTACTCTCCTGTATCTTAAGCAGTAGACAATGGTACTCTTACATCTTACATTACTAGTTTAACTGGTATAACTTACCCATTACCAAAAGATCCAGATATTCATCTTTGGAGAGTATCACAAGTCTTTATTCATTTCAATGTTCATTTTCAAAAAATAAAAATAAACAACTGCACAAAATGACACCATTTACACCATTAGAAAATGCATGTGCAGGAAGAAAAATCTAAACTTAAGCTTTATTAACATTTACTGTACAAAATACACAATTGACATTCACTATAGACGTACCCTGAAAGCCAGAAAAAAACAGTAAAACAAAAACCTGTTTCCTCTTAAATTCTTGAGTTCATTAAAGTCACATATAGGGTACAACGGGGCTAAAGACGCTTTTGATATTATTTTCATCTAAACCACTAGATGACACAAAAACATGGTGCAGCACTTTCCAAAACATCTGCTTCTCAAGATGCAGGTGTATATTTATCTGATCTTTGACTCGATCGCGTGCAGCAGTGCGAAGTTGATTCTGTGCTTATTGATCTAATATTTGATGTTTTTAAAATGCTGTAGATTTAAGTAGCAAATGAGAATCGCTAAAATTAATACATGTATTTTGAGACAAAGGTCTTATTAACAATTTTCAGTTTTGTTTACGATAATTAAATAATTGCTGTTGGGGCAAAAGACACAGTTATTAACATGATAATTAATAGATCGCTGACTTTTCCATTTGTCCACATGACATGGTTAGATTCAGATGGTAAATATCATATATTATGTTGTTATAAATATCATATATATTATGTATGTGTCCATATTAGAGATAATCACCATGTTTAGAATGAAACCTTCATTTTTAAAAACATGATAAAATATATTTTGTTGTTACTACTGTAAATATATTTTCAATTATTATTTGGTCTCCTTCAATACTTTCAGAATCTTTACTTATTAAAATGATTTTGTTTCTGTATTTTAAAATGTTTTTTATATTAACATTTTAATGACAGAGTATTTATTGAACAAAATATATTATTATATATATATTTTTGTATTTTTTCAAATTAAGCAGAACAGTACAAACTCTGCTAAAGTGATTGTTTTGAACAAGTATCAAATTAAACAAAACATTATTTTAGCTGAAGTATTTGTATTAATAACCGTGGGGGGGGGATAAATGGCCCATTGCCACCTCATACATTTATAAGATTTTTAAACAAAATAAACAACTTGAATGATTTATTTTCACACAAAATCTGTTGCTCCATTAATGTTCAATACAACTTATATATTATTATATTATATATTATTATTATTATACAATTATACATTTTACACGCAGTGAATAGCACATTTTTTCTTACGGTGGGCCTTTAGCCCCGTTGTACCCTACAAATCTGATCAAACAGATCAATAATATACTGTTATTTCACAGAAATCAATATGAAACAAGCAGAGTTATATATTCAGTATCTTGAGATAAAACAGAAAGTAGAGTGGAGTTCAAATAAAGCTTGTGTCTTTCATGAGCAACACTGCTGAGTCAATGCTATTATATCACATCTTCTGGACGAGTGGAGCTGTCTTCATCAGGTCTGATGCATAGAAACATCTTCCTCTGGAATCCACAAGATCTGTTGAAGTTTGGTTTCTTGTTGTGAATGATTGTCATTATGATGATGATGAGGATGAAACAGCCCAGGACTGCAGCGATGACAGGAAACCTTGATCCATGAACTGCTGCTGTGTCTGGTGCAGATGTTCCTGATAGCTTCTGGTCTAAAGCTTCCTCTGTAAAGGTACATGTAAAATCTTTTATAACAATGCTTAAATCATAAGCACAAATCCAGCCTATCAGCCTGCAGACAGTCAGACCTCACAATGTGATTGTGCTGCTGAGAATCTGATCAAACTACTTCTCTACACAAACAGAAATCTCAAATATGATAATCAATAATGTGTCACTGTTTAGAAATCTTCTTATACCTTAAACACTAAAATCATTGCTTGATTTAAAAGTTATGAACATACTGAAGAGCAGTTTTCTGTTTTCCTGCAATCTAAGTAACCTGAAGCAGCATTCAATAGTAATCAGCAGTGATGGGAATAACGGGGTTATAAATAAACGGTGTTACTAACGGCGTTATTGTTTTCAGTAACAAGTAATCATACAAATTACTGTTTCCCCCGTTACAACGCCGTTACCGTTACTGACAATAAAATGCGGCGTTACTATAATTTATTATAATATTATTAGAATTTTATTTTTCAGTTAATCTGAATTGAATGCTCAGTGTAGCTGTATTTGACGTACCGTAAACTCTAGTGTGAAGCGCACGTCTCGCCGTCGCTTTGTCTCACACAAACACACACACACACACACACACACGCACGTAAAGAAAGATACAGAGCAAGAGAGTCTTTCATAACATGCAGAATTGACGCACTACATGTAAACGATATTCTTTGTTGTGTTTTTCTGTCAAAATAACGAAGTTCCTTTGGATTTTTTCAGCTTTTAAGAACTGCTGGGTTCTCTGTTAGTGGGCGGAGCTAATGCGCAAACGACAATCTCATTGGCCGGCGCTCACCTATTATCATCCCTGTTTTGATTTCAGCGAATCAATTCGAGCGAACGCAGACAACGTGATTAATAATCATGAACCCAGCAGCTCCTTTATCCTTAGTGCGTTTTATATTGTTATTAGTGGTATAATTCATAGTAGTTTTATCATCTTATCAATTTTTCCCCCTTTTTTTATAGAAACACTAAATGAGAAACAATATCTTAAGCATCAGTCCTAAGTTCAGTCAACATGACAAATATGCATTCATACTTGGTTATTCTAATTACTAAAGTTATATCATCATATAATGCTAAATTATCATAATATCATATTATAATGCTTGACTAACTGATGCTAAGTGTCAGTAGATAAATAGTGTAACTGTAGATTAATGTAGCTACAATGTTTTATAATAATATTTTTTTCTATTTAGTGTCCATTTCATTCATTTAACATATTTAAAGGTGCTGTATGTAGGATTGACACCTAGTGGTTGAACTAGGTATTGCAGTCCAAATTCAAAATATTGGAGACAGTTTTTTTCACCAGCCCCTCCTCCTCAGACTTGATGCACAGGCAGGATGCCAGATTAAGGACACCAACAGGAACGAGCGCACATGACGATGATTTAAATTAAATACGCTGTGTTTTCCGGCAACTGGCAACCCGGGGTGCTGAAATACAACTGGGTAAACTGGCAGTGGGCGGGTTTCACAAACCATAACAAACACAGACATTCCGGGCCGGACGCACATATTCAAAGGAGAATAACTGACTGACTGTTTCCTAAATGTCTGCAAGCATATTATGGTATTTTTATGCTTTAGCAGAGTCAAAATCCTACATACAGCACCTTTAATATTGGGGGCATCCAAGTTATTTGACATTTGAACATAAAAAAAAGTAACGCAACATTTACTTTCCCTGGTAATTAGTTACTTTTATAAAGATGTAATTCAGTTACTAACTCAATTACTATTTGTGAGAAGTAACTAGTAACTATAACTAATTACTTTTTTAAAGTAACGTGCCCAACACTGGTAATCAATAATAAAATATAATACCTTTCTTGCCAGGAGTTTCAGTAACAATTTCAGGTGTAGTTGTCCCTGTTAACAGATTTTAAACCGCTGTTAGTAAATACTCATATTTGATGTAATACACAGAATGATAATTACACAGTAAAAAAGGCTTGTATGCTTTACTTCTTCAGTATGTCACACTTAAATATTAGGCTTCACAAAAAACATAATAACTCGTGCTTTAATTTTGAGATGCTGAAGGGACTCATGAGTGCAAAATACAACAGCAAAAGCACAAGATTTATTACAGTAAAGCACGGAGCACAATGAAACACATCTGTTCATTAAAAATATATATACAGCGTTGCGACAGAAATTAAACGCCATGAAACAAAAATCTTTCTGCTGCGTTATCTTCACTGAATGAACACAAAAACAAATACAATTCTGAAACACTGATCAGACAAAATCATCAGAAATAATAAATGTTTTCTAGGCATTTTGAAATATCTGCAAAATGTGTAAATTACATTATACGAAATTATTGATGATTTTCCAGTAGCTGGTTATTGATTAGTATACCTTAAAGACTAATTATTGGCAGGAGATTTGAAGTTATGAATATACTGAAGAGCAGTTTTCTATGTTCCTGCAATATTATACACAGACCTGGTATGTTCAGAGTGAATTGTGTTGTTTTCGCTCCACATGGTGTTTGCAGAAAGAATCTGAATGGTTGTGTTATTGCTGTAGTTGGAGTGTAGCTGCATGTGAAGCTGTTTCTCTGAGCACAGGAGTACTCAGATTGAGGACAGATTACTGAGTCATTATAAATCTCAGGGTATTGAAACTTATACATTATAATGCAGCAGTCAGTGTTCAGCAGAGAGACGCTGCAGGTGAGATTTACTTCTTTCTCCACAGATCCAATCACATTATCACAGATTACACTGAAACCTGAAAAATAACAATGCATATCATATAATAGAGCAACTGAACAATAAAAAAGTTATTTTTTGACATTTCATGAAACGTTATAAATTTTAATGAAACATACATATCTCTTTCATTAGAGAAGTCATTCATGAATAAAATCACTTCATTATGCATTTTGTACATTAAATTTAGGATTTGATCTCCCTGACCATAATGTATTTCTCTTCATATCATGCAAACTGTTTAAATAGTAAATCTGTTTATTGAATATACTAAGAGCCAAAACCACTTAGACTTACACGTTTTGTATATCTATGAATCAGATTTGACATTTTTTTCATTATCTTAGATTTAGTCCCGTGTTCAAAATTGTCACACACTTTCTAGGTGAAGTTTATTCTCTTACCTTTATCATCAGCTTGACAGACCGCAGTAAAACAAACCAGAATGAACAGCAGCACAGCGTTTACAGCATTCATGGTTGTGATTCTGCCATAGAAAACCTGACAGAAATATGTATGAGAAGTAATAAGGAAGTACAAGGCTATCCTCTGATGCATCTTATATTTGATCTAATACAGAATGATAATTACACAGTAAAAAAAAGACAAGTCTGATAATATGCTTTACTTCTTCAGTATGTCACAATTAAAATATTTTGATGTAATTTGGAGGTGTTGAAGGGAATACAACCGTGAAACCATCAGATTTATTACAGCACTGAGAGCAAACGAAACACATCCACTGAATCTACAGCGCTGCGAAATAAATTAAACAACATAAAATATATATCTTTTACACTGGCTGAACTCAAAACAAACACTGCAATACTGATCACAAAAAAAAAAAAAAAATGTGTAGCCTAAATCACAGCCTAATAGTACTACGCATGTATTGATGATTGTCCAGTAGTGTGTTATGGATTAGTAAATATAAAGTGAATTATGTTGTGTTCAGAGAGAGTTATTGCTCACCTGCGCTCTGTGTGTCTTCACAGCATGAGTTTATTCAGCTCTGACTCTCTCTCTGCTGCTCAAACCAGCTATAAATACCTTCACCTTCAACATGACTCAAACAGCCGTATTGACAGACAGGTGTTTCATTTGTTACTACAACATTTTTGACAAGGAGTTGGTGCTGTCACTAACCTGCACATTTAATGGTGATTACAGCTACCAAATGCCAACAATAAATCAAATTATCTTCTGCAGACATATGCTGGCTACATTTGATATTTTTGATTTTACTCTGTTTGTTGTCATGAAAACTAAAAGTTACAAGTGCTCTAACAGCGCTTGTCAATGCAAAAATTAAGATGACCAATCAAATCAAAGAAGGCGGGGCTTTACTGTTCACAGACACCGAACATGAATTTAACGGTAAAAGAGTGTAAGTAGCCTAGTGCTTACTAAACAGGTAAGTAGCTAAACTTTTAATATTTGACTTTTTACAAACGACCAACAGTAATGTCCAGTGATGCAAACTAACCCAATTTGAACAAATTATTGAAAATATTTTAGGAGTGGGCACGGCCATTTGTAACTTGAATGTGCAAAGTTTCCAGTGTCATCCACTTCCAGTTATTCATACAAACATAAAAGTCTGTTCTGTTGTTTTATATTACAAACTTGTATTTCTTATCATTTTATTTGACTGTTATCAGAAAACTCGCACATTCACAGAAAATAGCTTAGGCCGGTCACCCGACGTGACGTCTCCATTCCCTCCTTCAGGGAACGAGGGTTACATACGTAACCGAGACGTTATTTGATAAACACTCATCCACCCATGAGAGAATCTGTCATTGCAAAATCTCTCCCTCATTAAAGGAAAACAGGTTTTAATGGATTGCATCACCTCTAAATGCACAAAAAGTCGTTAAACCACATGTCATAATATGAATGCACTTTGTAAAAATGTTCCATCATCTCAAACAATACAAGCCACCACCGTTGTGCCCTGAGCAAGGTGTTTCCATGTTGCTTTAGGGTGACTTTCTCTGTAATAACCGTGTTTAAAATAGTTCTGGAATCATTGCTTTGTAATGCAGTAGCAGAAGTACCACTGTGTCGTGCCAACATTGTTACATTCCTTCACCCCGACTCTCTGTGTCATGTGACTGTCACTGTGTCTTTTTACACTTTATTTTGATAGTCCACTTTAGATATTCTACTAACTATAAGTAACTTTGCAACTATATGTCAACTAATTATCATTAATTTGCAACTACATGTCTACTAACTCTCAGAGTACACTGTTAGGTTAGGTTTAGGGTTAGTAGAATAAGTTGACGTACTTGCAAAGTTTACCATAGTCAGTATATTGTGGACCCATCAAAATTAAGTGTTGGAAGATATTACAGGGTTTTTTTTCAATTGCTAACATCCCTTTGTCCAATCTGTTGTCACATTTTCAAAACTCTAAACACAATTAACACAACATCCGTCTGTTGTGACCATACCATTAACACAATTCATGTTGTTTTCACACAATATTCAGTCAATTAACACGTTTCTAAAATGCTTAAATGTTCTTTTCACACAAGCTTACCCCATACCAAAAATCATGGATCTTTCTTATCTTTTTACAAATGCTTAAACACAGCATGACAGAAATGAAGACCTGCTGTTTCAAACTTTAAATACAGTGTAAAGCCTCTACTTCTGCAACAACAGCAGCTTAAAAGAGCTGCTAAGAATTATTTTAATTACTAATAATTGAGAAATAGCTGATTCCAAAATTGTAAAACATTCATAACAATACAATGTCCATCATAACTGACACATTTATACAGAGAAAACCGAAAATTGTTCATTTGTGAACTGCACACTTGTAAATAACACATCTGTACATTCATTTAAAGTTTTTTTTTTTTATCACTTACAGCAATTTCATTTTGCCAGTAAATCCTTTACTGCTGCAATTCTGTCACTTTTCTTTTACAAAGTGCTGATGATCCTTCACTATGCTGCACACATGAATCCACTCACACACACACAAAATGAACTTGCTGGCTGAATTATTATTATTATTGTTGTTGTTATATTTTTTTAATGGATCTCATATTGTATGTTCAATACAGGTCAAACCGAGACATGATAAGTAATGCAGTTATTGTAATGCCATTAATTGTTATCATTTTGACAGTCTATGCACTATAATTGACTACATGTTCCTGATGGATAGAAAACCAGTGCCAATGTTTTGGCCGAATGACTCGGTTTTGAATCGTGTTTGCGGTGTTTTGATAGAGTTGGTATATGAAGAAAAAGGTATTCAGCATTTTGAAATGTAGAGTTTGTATTTATTTAACAAAATGTGGTTTTGGCCAGAAAATGAACTATTTGGCTAACTGTGTGATGTAGGTGTGTTGCTGTGTTAGGAGTTTAGAAAAAGTACTTTAAACCACGCCCTTTATGACGTTTACAATTTCCTTTTCTTAATTAACAAATTGAACCAAAAAACACAAACAAATAATAATTTAAAATAAAAAACACTTTCTTAAATGGCTACAACATACCGGCCCCTAATTGTTGTTTTACAATCAATTACAGTAACATAAGTAGCCATGATCAAACATTTACAATCAATACACATTATTTATGATTCATAACTACAGCCAGTACATATAGTACATAGAGTTCATTGCCATTTTCACTATTTTACTCCAAAAACTCATTAATATAATGTCCATATGGTTTCCCCCTTTTTTTTTTTTTTAAAAGGTAGAAAGTTGTGTGTGCATCCTTCAGCTGAACAGTGTAGGTTATGAGTAGGTGCGGTGAATAGTCAATATATGTGAAAGTTAAAAGTCAAAGTTTTTCACTCAAAAGAATCAGAGTTAAATTCCTTCTAGCAGAAGGCAAAGCTTGTTAACTGGGCGTTCCAGCTCACTTGTGTGTGTCTTGACCCATGCACGTCGTACAAGTCCTTTGGAGTCTGATATTGCTTTTGTTACACGTCCCAAGTGCCATGAACTTCTGGGAGTATTTTCATCCATTACAAGCACTAAATCCCCTAAATTCAAGTTCCGACATGTTTTACTCCATTTTTGACGCTTCTGCATTAACACAAGATACTCCCTTGTCCACCTTCTCCAAAACAGGTCCACTATGTATTGGACCTGCCTCCAACGTCTACGAATGTAGCGATCATCCTTTTTGAATAGTCCTGGAGGTAAAACTGGGTTGGATCTTAGCTGAAGAATGTGGTTTGGGGTAAGTGCTTCAAGGTCATTTGGGTCATCTGAAGACGGTGTTATTCAGGCCAGCAGGGGGTGCTCACCCTGTGGTCTGTGTGGGTCCTAACGCCCCAGTATAGTGACGGGGACACTATACTGTCAACAAGCACCGTCCTTCGGATGAGACGTTAAACCGAGGTCCTGACTCTCTGTGGTCATTAAAAATCCCAGGATGTCCTTTGAAAAGAGTAGGGGTGTTACCCCGGCATCCTGGCCAAATTTGCCGATTGGCCTCTGACCATCATGGCCTCCTAATCATCCCCATACACTGATTCATCACTGTCTCCTCTCCACCAGTAAGCTGGTGTGTGGTGGGCGTTCTGGCGCAATATGGCTGCCGTCGCATCATCCAGGTGGATGCTGCACATTGGTGGTGGTTGAGGAGATTCCCCCTTGTATGTAAAGCGCTTTGAGTGCCTTGAAAAGCGCTATATAAATGTCATGAATTATTATTATTATTATTATTATAGGACGGTCGTTCAGGATTGATTCCACCTCGCAGAGCACAGTAAGCAAGGATTCATCATCCAGTACTTGCTGTCTTACTACTGAACAGAGCACCTTTTTGACTTCCTGCACCAACCTCTCCCAGACTCCACCTTGATGTGCTCCATGAGGCGAGTTGAAAGTCCACTTTATTCCTTCCAGTGCAAGAGAGCTTTGTATTTTATTTTGATTTAGTTCTTTTAAAGCGTGATTCAATTCACAATTACTACTAACAAAGTTAGTTCCATTATCTGATCTGATTTCTTTGACTTGCCCTCTGCGACATATGAATCTTCGAATTGCATTTATGCAAGAATCAGTGTCAAGAGTATGGGCCACCTCTAGATGGACTGCACGGCATGTTAAACAGGTAAAAATGACACCATACCTCTTCACGATACTTCATCCTCTTTTGACCTCGATTGGCCCAAAATAGTCCACTCCAGTATAGGTGAAAGGAGGAAGGTCGGCAGAGATTCTGTCAGCAGGAAGGTCTGACATTTTTTGTTCACCTGGCCTTTGAAATAGTCGTTGGCAGATTATACAGTCTTTGATGACCTTTCTGCATGCGGCATTGGCATGTGGTATCCAGTACTTGCGGCGCAGAGTAGACAACATGTGATTCCTTCCTCTGTGACCAACCTTTTCATGTACATGGTGCAGAATGAGATTTGTCGTATGACTGGGTTTGGGCAAAATTGCAGGGTGGTTTGCTTCAATGGGTAAGGCTGACTTATTAAGCCTGCCACCTACTCTTAACAATCCATCCACAATCACTGGATCCAGTTTGTACAAGTGACTTGATTTCTTCACATTACCTTTGGCTAGTGCAGTAATGTCGTCTTTAAAAACCTGTCTCTGAACAAAGCGTACAATTGCTCTCTCTGCTTGCATCAAATTCTCAACAGAAAGTCCTGATATGGCAAGGTTTAAGTGTTGCAATTCATCCTTTGGCCTAACATCTTTGTCAGTAACGAGAGGATTTTTAGCTTGCCTTTTTTCTTTTACCCGTTGTTGAAGAACTTCCATGAACCTCAATATCCATGCTACTGTCCTTTTGAGGGTTGTCCATTTGGAAAAATAATTCAGGAGTTTGCTGGTGGGACATTCATCTGGTTTTACCATGATAGTGTTTGCAGTAATCTCGTTTCTCACTTCTGGATCATCATCCTGGATAGTACTTACTGGTACAGTACCCAGCCACTGGGACTGTGGTTGGCAAAGAAAATCAGGGCCATTAATCCAGATTTTAAACTTTAGAAAGGTATCAACTTTCATGCCGCGGGAAGCTGCATCCGCAGGATTCAACTTGGAACTAATGTGTCTCCAATTAGTTGTTGCTGAAAGAGACTGGATGAATGACACTCTGTTTGCCACAAAGGTTTTGAATCTCCTTGTAGTGCTTGTGATGTAACTTAGAACCGTTGTGCTGTCTGACCAAAAGGTAGATTCGTCTAACTGAAGTTGCAATTCTGTTTTCAGTAATTTGTCGAGACGCACAGCTAAGACGGCAGCAGCAAGCTCCAGTCTCGGTATAGTTGTTTGCTTTAAAGGCGATACCTTTGCTTTTCCCATGACGAATGTTGCATTGTGTTCACCACTACTGTTCGAAATTCGTAGGTAAGACACAGCACCAAAGCCAGCTTCGCTGGCGTCGCAGAAGTGGTGCAACTCTGCCAGCGTTAAGTCTCCAAACCCTTTGGGAATAAAGCATCTGTTTACACTATAAGTGTTCAATAAATTTAAATCATCCAGCCATCTCTTCCAAGCATGACTCATGTGCAGTGGAATGGTTTCATCCCATCCTAACCTCAGCTTGCATAACTGCTGCAAAATTTGCTTGGCGGGAAGAATGACTGGGGCTACAAAGCCCAAGGGATCATAAAGAGAACTAACAATGGACAGTATGCCGCGCCTTGTCACAGAGTGAGGTTTGATTTCAATGCTAAAGTTGAATGTGTCACTTTCAACGTTCCATTGAACACCAAGTGCTCTTTCCATGGGCAGCTGGTCTCTACTGAGGTCAATTTGATTCACACCTTTAGCTCTATTTTCTTCAGGGATAGCAGATAAGAGTGTGCGGTTATTGCTTATCCATTTATTGAGTCTAAAACCCCCTTTGACACATACTTCGGTTAGTTGTCGATATAGAGCCACTGCTTGTTCCTCCGTGTTAACAGACTTTAAGCAGTCATCAACGTAGAAATTGTGCCTGATTGTGCTTATGACATCAGCTGGATAATCCATCTGGTTATCATCAGCTGTCTTCAAAAGAGCAAATGTGGCACAGCTTGGGGAGGACACCGCTCCGAAGATGTGTACAAGCATTCTATACTCTGCAAGCTCTGCATTGATATTTCCATTTGGCCACCATAGAAATCGTAAAAAGTTGACATCCTCTTTTGCCACTCTTACCTGATGGAACATACCCTCAATATCTGAAATGAAAGCAACTGGGCCTTGACGGAATCGAATTAGTACTCCGATGAGGGTATTAGTCAGATCTGGGCCTTGCAAGAGTTCCTTGTTCAAAGATGTTCCATCAAACGTGGCGGCACAATCAAACACCATGGTGTGGCAAATACCACACCTTTCCAAGCTCCGTTTCTAGCTCATTTTGAGGTACGATCTCTGAATACCCTTTTTCGAGTACCTCATCCATAAAATCCTTGTATTCTTTGTAAAATAATAGGTTCTTTCGAAACCTTTTCAGAAGGTGTTGTGCTCTTTGCTGAGCTACGCACTTGTTATTGGGCATGCTCACTTTGGCATCACTAAATGGCAATTTCAAGTAGTAATGCTCATTTTTAAGAGTGGCAGAAGATGACACTATATCCATGAACTGATTATCTTTTACAGACATTTCAGTTTTTTCATACTGCTGTTCTACAAAGTCTTGGTTATACTGTCTAATTATCAGCTCTTCCAAGTTACCAATGGATATTCGATTGACGTGAAATGTTGGTGTATCCCATACATCACCATCCACATTGAGACTCAGTGGGCCATTAATGACCCAACCAAGGAGTGTTTTTACAGCGTACGGCCCACTACCCTCGCTGTTAATTACTCTCCATGGCTCCAAGGCTTTTGGAGCATTTACTCCAATAAGTAACCCAACGCCAGCATCTATTGGGGTTAAATCCACATCTTTCAAGTAAGACCACCTTTTTAGGTCTTCCAATTTTGGGACGTTATCTTTGGTGACTGGGATTGTGCTTTGAGTATTCACATCAGGTAATGTCAGGTAAGCATCTCCTTTTAATGCAGATACTTCAAGCCCAGAAATTTTGTAACTATTAACTGTTTTTTCTTAACCCATTGTTTTCAAAAGTATATCCAACTTTTGGCCAGGAGCATTCAATTCTCTCATCAGTTGCTCAGTACAAAATGTTGCTGAGCTGCCTGGGTCGAGAAAGGCGTAAGTCTGTACAGCTTTACTTCCCTTTTTTAACTTTACCTTCACTAGAACTATAGCGAGTGCACAATCTTTTGCGCCGGCCCCAGTACGGCTTCCAGCATCCATGGAAACTAGGGCACTTGACAGTGATGATTCTTGATTCAGGGTGGTTTCTTGACATAGCACACGCTCCTTCGCAGGTCACCTTTCGACGTAACCTACGCTCGCTCTCTCCCTCTCGCCTATCCTCAATGGTTTCATCCGCACTACCTTCACCCTCTCAGTTTTCAGCACTCGACACAAACAGTGCTACTGACACTCTTTGCTTCACTCTAACATCTTGCTTAGACAACTTTTGCCCCCTTTCATCCAGACCAGCACGCGCTACCCCCTCTGCCCCCTGGTTGTCCGATGTTCTCCGTGAACATCGTGCTAAACTAAGGGCTGCAGAGAGGAAATGGCACAAATCCAAAAACTCTACCGATCTAAGTGTGTATCAGTCACACCTCTCTTCCTTCTCTGCAAATGTCTCCACTGCTAAAATGACATACTACCACAACAAAATTAACAACTGTTCCGACTCTCGCGCACTCTTCAAAACGTTCTCTTCTCTTCTCTGTCCTCCTCCCCCTCCTCCTTCATCAACTCTTACAGCTGATGACTTTGCAACTTTCTTCACAAATAAAACAAAAACCATCAGTGACCAATTCCTCACACCACAAACTAATAATAACTTCATAACGACAAATACACAATCTCTCACCTCCTTTTCTCCTCTCTCGGAGACGGAGGTTTCCAAACTCATCCTTTCCAATCATCCCACTACTTGTCCGCTAGATCCTATCCCCACTCACCTCCTTCAAGCCATTTCTTCTTCGGTCATACCTGCGCTTACTCACATTATCAACACCTCGCTTCACACTGGGACATTTCCCACAGCATTTAAGCAGGCTCGGGTAAGCCCACTGCTTAAAAAACCTGCTCTAAATCCAGCACTTTTAGAAAACTACAGACCGGTATCCCTTCTTCCATTCATTGCAAAGTCACTTGAGCGAGTTGTGTTCAACCAACTATCTCTGTTTCTTGCACAGAACAACATTCTGGACAACAACCAATCTGGCTTCAGAAGTGGCCACTCAACTGAGACTGCCCTACTCTCGGTTACAGAGGCCCTGAGACTGGCAAGGGCAGCTTCCAAATCCTCTGTACTCATCTTGCTGGATCTGTCTGCTGCCTTTGACACAGTTAACCACCAGATCCTCATGTCCATCCTCAGAAAGATGGGCATCTCAGGAACCGCCCTCCTGTGGTTCGAGTCTTACCTCTCAGATAGGTCCTTCAGGGTGTCTTGGAGGGGTGAGGTTTCAAAGTCACAACTTCTTGCTACAGGAGTTCCTCAAGGCTCAGTGCTTGGACCACTTCTCTTCTCCATCTACATG
This sequence comes from Schizothorax lantsangensis, assembly GCA_027422415.1. NCBI lineage: Eukaryota > Metazoa > Chordata > Actinopteri > Cypriniformes > Cyprinidae > Schizothorax > Schizothorax lantsangensis. The sequence goes on from CM049840.1 coordinate 38,991,633, forward strand.
TCGTCATTAGGATCGGTTATTCAGAAGCATGGCTTTTCCTACCACTGCTATGCTGATGACACTCAACTCTACTTCTCATTCCAACCAGATGATCCGACGGTAACTGATCGCATTGCAGCCTGTCTGAGTGACATTTCTAGCTGGATGATGGACCATCACCTTCAGCTCAATCTTGCTAAGACAGAACTGCTCGTGTTCTCCGCCAACCCATCACTTCACCACAACTTCTCTATACAGCTGGGTTCGTCAACCATAACTCCTTCCAGGACTGCCAGGAACCTTGGAGTTGTGATCGATGATCAGTTAAGCTTCACAGACCATATTGCTACAACGGCCCGGTCCTGCAGATTTGCCTTATACAACATTAGGAAGATTAGGCCCTTCCTGTCAGAGCAAGCTGCACAACTCCTTGTCCAAGCTCTTGTTCTCTCCAGACTGGACTATTGTAATGCTCTCTTGGCGGGCCTTCCCGCATGTACTATCAAGCCTCTGCAACTGATCCAGAATGCAGCAGCCAGAGTGGTCTTTAATGAGCCGAAAAAAGCTCACGTTACCCCTCTCTTCATCAGGTTACACTGGCTACCAATAGCCGCTCGCATCAAATTCAAGGTACTGATGTTTGCCTACAAGACCACAACTGGCACTGCACCAATATACCTAAACTCGCTAGTTCATACTTATGCGCCCTCCAGAAGCTTGCGTTCTGCAAGTGAACGACGTCTTGTGGTGCCATCCCAAAGAGGTACCAAATCACTCTCACGGACCTTTTCCTGGACTGTGCCCAACTGGTGGAATGACCTCCCGATCTCAATTCGAACAGCTGAGTCTTTAGCCATTTTCAAAAAACATCTAAAGACACATCTTTTTCGCCAGCACCTGACTAAATAATACTAACACTTACCTATTCTATTTAAAAAAAAAAAAAAAAAAAAAAAAAAAACATTCCTAGCTACGTGTACTGTACTAGACTAACTGAGACTTGTCATGGCACTTGTATACTGTTGCTCTCTCGATGGTTTGATTGCTTCTATTGTTCTCCTCATTTGTACGTCGCTTTGGATAAAAGCGTCTGCTAAATGATTAAATGTAAATGTAAATGTAAATGTGATGATTCTTTTGATTCGTTAGATTTTTCTTCATTTTCTTTTTTATCAATATGAAGTACCGTAGGATGATTGGCATTACAAAATTGACATATCAAATGCCTTTGACAATTGCTGCTCATGTGCCCCTTTCCCAAGCACATTCCATTGGCTTTGAGAAACTCCACCTTTTCTTTGTTGGATTTCCGTTTAAACAACTCACACAAATCTATTGCGTGATCTTTCCCACAAAATGCACACAATTTCCTAACAGCAGCTGAAGAGGCATTGATTGGTCTTCCCTGGGCATTCAATTTGGGTTGGCTTTTAAATTGTTCAGGACCTATACTGACTGCTGTGGCAAAACTGCTCCCCCTACTGGCCAGTCTAACGTTAGGTTTTGCAGTTGGAGGCTTTGCTTTAGGAATTCTTCTGTTATCAGCTGAACACTGAATTTCTCCAAAAACAGGATCAAGCATGACTCCTGCTTGTTTCTCAATGAACTCCAGGAGATTCTTAAACTTTGGCCTTTGTTGTGCATCCTCTTGCATATTATATGCAACAGATCTCCATTTGTCACGTAATTTAAAAGGCAATTTAGACACAATGACCTTCATGTTAGCTGCAATTTCCAAATCTTCACAATAACGAACTTCATTCAAGGTATTGAAGCAGCCTCTCAAGAAAAGTGCATAAGATCTCAAAGCAGGACCATCTTCTGCTTTTATAACAGGCCAGTTTAGAGCTTTAGCAATGAATGCAGATGTTATTTTAACATTATTTCCAAAATTCCATTCCAACTGTTTCTTTGCTTCATTGTAACCTGTCTGAGGATTCATGTGAATGCAACTGTGCACAAGATGTTTAGGTTGTCCTGAAGTAAATTGTTCAAGATAATACAATCTGTCTTGCATATTATCTGTTTTGCTTTCAATAATTTGCTCAAATGTCTTTATGAATGCTCTGTATTCGAGTGGATTACCATCAAATATGGGAATCTCCCTTTCTGGAAGAAGAGACAGCTGTTGTTGCCTGACTAACATCTCCTTAATCTCGTTTTGTTTTCTCATGACATCTACAAGAGCACTGCCTTTCAGGTTAGCGGAGCCAACAATTTGTTGATTTTTAAATTGAGCATCCTGTGGTTCAGTTTTAACAACTTGCTTTACAGAATGGTGAGGAGATGCTCTTTTGACTGAAGACAATTTTGGTAATGCTTGGGCCACAGGTTTTGACGGCGTAATAGCAGGAAGTATATAATAAGTGGATGTACTAGACTCAGAGTCGTATGTGTCAGACAAATCTTGTGCAGACTTGAGAATTTTAACTTTCACATCAGCGGCGGCCAGTTCAGCATTCAAGGCAAGCTTTTCTTTCTTTGCCTTCAATCGGGCTTCCTCCATGTCCAGGGCATGTTTTTGTTCTAGAGCCTTGGCTTTTACCTTAAGCGCAGCGCGCTCTGCTTCAGCTTGCAAGCAAGCTACTGATGCACTGGACGTTTTGCTGCTCTTACTAGAGGCCTTACTAGATGCTTTAGCAGTGACATTCTTTGCAACAAAGATTCCTTCTGCTGTCTTATCATCCATATCGTCCCCATCAGCGGCACTTTCCAAACGTTCAGCCTCCTTTTCTTGCTCGTGCCTTTTGCCTATTTGGGACACACTATCATCTGGCCCGATAGCATCTCCTAAACCCTCGTAATTTTCTTCTTGCTTCTCGTCGTCACTTACACTCATCCAGCTTGTGATCTCACTAAGAAATTCTCTAAAACGAATTAACTTAGGTTCATACCAGTCGGAATGATCTGCTTCCTTTTCATCTGGGTCTTTTAACAAGCTATAAACAGCAACTTGCAATTCCATAAACTCCGCCAAGATACAATTAAATTTCTCAACTTGAACAATAACTGTTTCCTTATTTTCACCAGCTTCTATGAGGTTATTGACTTCATTCTGTTTCCGCGTAAGAGCTCCGAGTTTTCCTCTTCGCTTAGCAAGCACCTTAAAAAATCGTTCCTCCTCCTCTCCTTCTGATCCTTCATCCAATTTAACTTAAATTATTTTCAACAATAAACGATGCACCTTTTTTTCTTATTCTTGTCTTGCCAATCTTCGAACAAACTAATTAATCTTCCACAAACAAAGCACCGAGAGCACGGCGGCTCAGCGTCTTTTGTTCAAATCATATTACTCACAGTAAAGCAGCGAAACATATATCCGTCCAGTTTCCACAAGTCCATGAATTCACTTGCTTCACAATCCGTCATATAAATCCAAAGTAATCCACAGAATTCAGACAATTTTTGACTTGATGTTTTGGCCTTTTGTCTTTGTTGGCCGCGGAAGCATGGCAGCGGGCTTTGTGATGAACGCACTTCATTACCACCGAACCTTTTCGTTTTTTTTATTTTTTATTTTATTTTGGTAGATAATTGATCAACAAAACATCTATTGAAATATATTGAAATTCGTTCCAAAAACAAGGGATTCCACAAAAGAAAAGAATATGAAGTGGTCAAAAATTATGTCTGACCCACTTCCAATCTTCCGGCGTCATGCCGTGATTACCACGCCCTTAATGACATTTACAATTTCCTTTCTTAATTAACAAATTGAACCAAAAAACACAAACAATAATTTAAAATAAAAAACACTTTCTTAAATGGCTACAACAATACTCTCCAGCCTTTGTTGAAGAGTTTACAGAACTGTTATTAATGATTTCCTCAGAGTTTGACTGTTTTACTATTGCAGGAGATTTTAATATTCACATAGATAATGCAGAAATCAAAACTACAAAATAAATTACAACTCTTTTAAACACTTTTGACCTGATTCAGCATGTGTATGGACCCACACACAATTGTGGACACACTCTAGATTTACTCATCAGTAGGTCTAAACTTTTCATCCATTGTTATTAAGGATGTAGCACTATCTGATCACTTCTGTATTTTCTTTGATATATTGATCTCTGTCACCACTGAATCTAAATCTGTCTCTGTCAGAAAGAGATGCATTAATGAGAACACTAGTGCGCTATTTATGAAGGCTATATCTTTAACACCAAGCATTTCTGCAGACTCTGTTGATCTTCTCCTTGAATCATTTAACTCAAAAGTTAAGAATGTTATTGATGATATTGCTCCGGCAAGGCTCTGCAAGAAGAATGGCAGACAAAAATCACCATGGAGAAAATCAACAGCAGTTCAGAGTATGAAAAGGCAATGCAGAAAAGCTGAGCGGATGTGGCGGAAGACGAAACTTGAAATTCACTATAGCATCTATAAAGACAGCCTTCATACTTTCAATGTGGAACTAGCCACAGCTAGACAGACCTTCTTCTCAAACCTCATAAGCAGTAACTTAAACAACACTCGCATTCTTTTTGCTACTGTTGAGAGACTGAAAAACCCCCCCAAGTCAGATTCCCAGTGAAATGCTCTCCGACCACAAATGCAATGAGTTTGCTTCCTTCTTTTCTGAGAAGATCAATAATATCAAAAAGGAGATTGGCACATCTTCTAGTTTTGCAGAGGTCACACAGATTCGACCGCAATATCAAAAAGAAGTGACTATGTCTGTTTTTGAAGAAATTGATAGCAAAATTTTGAAAGAAATAGTACAGCACCTTAAATCGTCAACATGCTATCTTGACACATTTCCCACATCTTTTTACAAAAGTGTGCTTAACTGTTTGGAAGTAGATCTCTTAGAAGTGGTGAACGCCTCACTTCTTTATGGGACTTTTCCAAACTCCCTTAAAACTGCAGTTGTTAAGCCCCTTCTGAAAAAGCACAATCTTGATAACACCATGTTGAGCAACTATAGACCAATATCAAATCTTCCTTTCATAGGTAAGATTTTTGAAAAGGTAGTTTTCAATCAGCTGAGCAACTACTTAAACTCAAATGGATACCTGGACAATTTTCAATCTGGTTTCCAAGCACATCACAGCACAAAGACCACGCTTATTAAGATAATAAATGATATTCGCTTCAATTCTGATTCTGGCAAAATATCGGTGCTGGTACTACTAGATCTCAGTGCTGCGTTTGACACTGTCGATCATAACATACTTCTAGAGAGACTGGAAAACTGGGTCGGGCTTTCTGGGATGGTACTCAAATGGTTCAGGTCATACTTAGAAGGGAGAGGTTATTATGTGAGTATAGGAGAGCATAAGTCTAAGTGGACGTCCATGACATGTGGAGTCCCACAAGGCTCAATTCTTGATTTCGATGAAACTGTCTATAAGCGTTTGGAAACTCCCTTGGCGAAGGGAATGATGGACAAAATGTTACCTTGACAACGCTGCGCATGCGTGCAGCATTCAGCGCTCCAACAGTTGTTGCAAATATATTTTTCTTATAAAAAGTAGCAGGATTGTTTTGTATTATTTTGTATTTATACTCATTACTAAGTTTGTCAAAACTCTGGCCCTGCGTCCCAATGTGCATACTGTCCACCCTATCTTCCCTAAATAGTATTGAAAATTACTAACATCACATAGAATTTAGGACGGATAGTATTATTGGGATGCAGGCTATGTCAATGACCTTTGGGTGGTTTCACACAAGGTGCTTCCTGTTTGATGATAGCTCCACCCTCATATATGACTGAACATTTGAGCGGTAACCTAATGTTATTTTTAGCACATGACATCACAGCTCTGGCATTCATATTTATGGGGGAACTACAAAGACTAGATGTCCCATATTAGGCAGTGTCTTATTCACCCTATAAATCCTTCCCTTAACATCTGTCAGAATAATAATTTAGGCATAATAAAATTATATTTTACCTTTGCAGTTTAAATAAGTCATCATCTCACATATTTCAACAGGTTATAGCCTATTGCTTTATTAATATTATGAATTGATTTACATAGCTAAACCTCAACGACATAAGGGCAGATGACACTTAGTGGTCGAGGAAAAGAATGCACAAATATGAAATGAGAAACACCCAGCTTGCTCCTCCTCTTAAAATAATAATATTTCTTCTGAGAAATGAAACAGAAACTCAGAATTACAAATGTGTTCACAGCTCGTGGTTGTTCTCTCCGAGTGACAAGATGGCAAGTGAGGTAGGCAAATTCACTGTATATAGCTAAATAAAATATGGTATAATACAAGTTTAATTAGATGATTACGTATATCAATTTTAAGCAAAAACTGAAATGTAGAAAAAAAAACTCTCATGCTGAAATTGAAATTCTGATTTGCTTTAGGCCTATATTCTTAATCTGCTCTGTAATTGTAATTTAGACGTAATTTCCCTGTTACTGAACCTTAACACATTGTTTGTGCCATTTAGAATGGTGATTATACAGGCTAGTATAAGGAAGTAATTTCTCAGGTTATTTCCAACCCAGTCTCACGGCAGTTCGTGACTATTCACGAACTTTTAAACTTGATTCGTGTTCACAAACACTATTTATTTAAAAGTAAATAAATACAGTGTTCCCAGGTAAAATGAGTGTTCCCAGAAATAAGTGTTCCCAGGTAAAACGATTGATTTGTGTGAAGAACGCACGCAAAAGGGATCACTGTCTCCATCCGTAATCTGCCGTAAAAACTGTTTACTGCTACACATTCAAAATTGAACTGAATTCGAAAGGGTGTTTCTCAAAGTGATTAATTAGTGTCACTGCACTGGCATATGAGGTTTATCTATTATTATCTATTCAAGTTATGGTAGGCCTAATATCCCAGTTGGTAAATTTAGACGTAGACCTAAATTTTCTTCACCTAAAGAGTACATAGCCTACTTACTTTAAGGGCGTAGCACAAGTTGGCACATGACGCAGCATATGTGAACTTTGAACAGTGCTTTGGCAACAACTGATGACGTTTCACAAGTCCACAAGAACACATACTGGCAAGAATGCATATTGAAATGCCTCTGTCCTTTTGGTCTTTAGTGGTAAAGCGTGTCACAACCTTTGACGTGATCGACCTGGGTTCGAATCTGCCTTTTGGCAAACTTTTCTTCTCCTTTTTCAAATCACATCAGAAAATCATTTATTTTTAATAAAAATGAAGGAAATAATCAAAAAGTTGAAAATAAACTATCGGTTAGGGTAGGTGTAGGGAGGGCTTTTGTCCCAATAAGATGGCATCCATTTAATAATTTGAATTAAATTCAAATTTACACTCAATAAGTTATTATTGCATACTGTTTTGTAATACTGAGGTGCAGATAATTGCCACTATTTGCAATAAGTAGTATAAATACCAGAAAATCCTGCTATTTTAACGTAGTGTAAATAGAATCCATTGCTAGTTGCACTTAGTGTAAATAGCCGCTGCCTAATTTTTATGCTTCTGTATAATGTAGGTGTTGCATTATTATTATTATTATTATTATGTTAATAATTGTCTGTTGTGAGTTACTGACTTGTGTATTTACTTTTGTATTTGTTTAAAAAAATAAAATAAAATAAAGCCACGGTATCAGAGTCCCTCACAAAAAAGATCACAATCATGACACCACAACCCGATTTTATACCATCAACTAACTAATTAACTAGCCTAATTATTAGAACAACAAACACTTGAACAAACATCATCATGATAATAACTAGGCTACCTAAAATGACGGAAACCTCATTAAAAATATTTTAAATGTAATTTGATTATTTAGTTTGTCTCACTTCAGGTCAGATTTCATTACATGAAGAGGGTGGGGTTTATGACATATACTGGGTCCAGCCACCTGGGGGCGATCAAAACGTTTTGGCTTCACTCTTCAGCACTTGTGCGGTACACTTGAAAACGACACAAATCACCACCAGTGTTGGATAAGTTACAATTTTTTTTTATTTTCACTACAAATTACTAATTACTTCTTTAAGATTGTAATTTGATTACATTACTGACTACTGCATTTAAAAAGTAATCAGATTGTTAATTACTTTACTTTCAAGTTATCAAACCTAAAAAATACACTACAAAGAGAAACCCATAGTTCTTTCATTAATTTCATATTGACTTAAAAAAAAAAAAAAAAAAATCATAAGTAGGCCTATTTTTTGTATACCTTGATTCACTCCCAATATCAACAAAACTTTTATTTTCTATTTTTTTATTTTTTCGTGGTTTTGTAAAATAAAGAAAATAAATAGGGTGCGCTCAGGGGCGCCGTTACGGGTGATGAAGAGTATGCCAGGCATACGGGCCCAGGATGGTAGGGGGCCCCAAATCACGACTTTGGATATTTATTTACTATTTATTTAAGCTTTAATGGACAAATAGCTCACAGCTTGCTATTTATTTTGTATGGCTGTTGTATTCACAATATTTATTTTTAAATGTGGCAAAATTACTATGTGAATGAATGACATTCCTGAACTGAACCGCATGAGTGAAAAAAAAGACTGCATGAAGCGCACTGTAATACGGGAGTCAACATGGAGGCCACTGAATTTTAAGCATTTACTCGTTCATTTATAAGCTGATGTGCTGCGAAAGCCACCCAATTGCAATTCGAGATCAGGCGAAGGAGAAGGAGGATGAAGATGAGGAGAAAGAGACCAAAGTTTTTAAATATTTATAGTACGACACCTTATATAGTGCTGTCACTGTAATACACTGTAAAACAACACCACTGCCTTTCTCCTGCTACCTTCTGCAACTTTCTGTCATGTTCAGCGAGTGACCAAAGAACTACCGATATGTAAAATCTTTGAAAGCGACTCCCGACAGCATGGAATACATAAAATAGTATACACCCAGCTAATAATTTTTGGTTCCCAGAACGTTCTGGGAACATTAGTTTTTGGTTCCCAGAACGTTCTCAAGAACATTAACTTTTGGGTAGCCATGGAAAGTTTTCTTAACGTAAATAGAACGTTCCCTTTAGGTTAGGGGAACGTTCCCAAAACATTCCAGTAACGTTCTCGGCAGGTTCCCGTAACGGTCTCCTAACCTAAAGGGATTGTTCTATTTACATTCCTAGAAGCTTCCCAGAAAGTTCTCTAAAGGTTCCCGAGTCCCGTAGAGTATAAGCAGTATGGAAGACGGACAAATGGACCTCAATAATCAGTAAATGTCTTGTTTCAAACTATTGTTTAATCATTAAAGATAATCAGAGCACATTTAACCAAATAACAATGACTTCAACAAAATATTGGGTTTTAAAAATGTGAATTTTATTTTTACAGACATTAAAAATGAATAACATTTATTTGACTTTAATATTACATTCATTTCTTACCATTGAATTATCGATGATGTGCTTCTCTCTTTTTGTCCGTAAACAAAAACTTCTCGGTTAATATCATGTTCTCTATTTACTCTCGAATATTTATTAATTATAAGTAATTATTCAATAAAGAGATCGATAAACGAGTGTTATCAGTCAGTAAAACAAAATGACCGTTAATTTTTAAAATTATGGGAGTGCGTGGCTTTATATGGAACACAGGAGAAAAGTGCGAGCTGGAGAAGCGCGTGCTGGAGGCGCATGCAGATCAGAAGCGCGCTGTAAAGAACATACAAACAAACCCAGTGTTTATGATATGCTTTTCAGACTATGCTTAATTTCAGCTATAAAATTGGAATTATATCATCATTAAAATGCGATTTGACTACTTTGATATCTACACCTTATTAAAAGCTTATTTCAGACATTAAATTCTGCAAAAATTGTTTATGATTAAAAAAAATACACATTTCAGCATTAGAATAATCAGAAAAATCTGCAACGTTTTAATTAGTTTACATGGTTATGACTACTAAAAATAACCTGCAGGGAATGTTCTGGGAATGTTCTCTCTAGGTTATAATAATAAAACTTATAACCTGCAGGGAACGTTCTGGGAATGTTCTCTGTAGGTTATAAAAATAAAACCTGGAAATAACCTGCAGGGAATGTTCTGGGAACGTTCTCTCTAGGTTATAATAATAAAACTTAAAAATAACCTGCAGGGAACGTTCTGGGAACGTTCTTTCTAGGTTATAAAATTAAAACTTGAAAATAACCTGCAGGGAACGTTCTAGGAAGGTTCTTTTTAGGTTATGAAATTAAACCTGAAAATAACCTGCAGGGAACGTTCTGGGAACGTTCTCTCTAGGTTATAATAATAAAACTTAAAAATAACCTGCAGGGAACGTTCCGGGAAAGTTCTTTCTAGGTTATAAAATTAAAACGTGAAAATAACCTGCAGGGAACGTTCTAGGAACGTTATCTTTATGTTATTAAAAAAAAGAACCTACAGGGTACATTCCCAGAACATTCTTATTTGGTTCCCAAAAAACGTTAGGGGAACGTTCTGTGTTTGTTGGGCAGTGGGTTATGTCTTAAATGAACATAAGCAGTTGAGAAAGAAGTCGAACATGTATCAGACCTATTAATTGTTTTTAAAGTGACCTTGCCTAATTTACAAGTTCATTAGACTTTTCCCTCTTTTCCATGCTTTTCTTCGCTTTTAAATGACTTGTAAATGCCCGTGCGCATTTTACTTTCACTTTCGAATTAGCGGTTTGGGCAATGGACAACAACAAAACAGTACAACAAACGAACTTATTTTAAACATAGAATGATTAATTTATTAACAAAACAAATAAAAAGACTCCATGGTATAGGCCTAATATAAAATAACAAATAACTTCCAAAAAGTTTAATTATAAAAAACTGCAACAGTCAACAGGCCTTTAAAATCCAAAATATTTTTAAAGCACGCGCTTTTGTATTTCGTTTCAAAACTAAATCTTCTGTCACTGTCTTGTCTTTCTCGCCTCATTTGTCAGCTCGCCTCACTCGTCATGTGATAAATTCTGACTGCTGCCACGGATCTCTGATGCGACTGTTGATCGGTGCACTGCATTGAGCAGCCGCGTTCAGTTCCCTTTCGAGGGAACTTCGAACTGCGTCCTCTAGGGGTCGCTATGGGGAATGCCGTCAGCGTGACCCGTGTCTGAAGCATACATACAAAAACACCACCTGTTGGCCGGCGACAGCCTATGATGTCACTACCGGCGCGACCACAGTATAAAGGGGCTCCGGGAAAATACGTCATCCTCTTCTTCGTCTTCAATGACTGTTTTGTTTGAAGCGTGCATTCTACTGGTAAGAACGATTTTCTACTGTTACTATGGCGAGCACTAGCAAGGCGTTTAAGAGATGTGTACATCCGTGTCCTCATTATTTGACACCTGATGACACACACAATCTTTGCGTCTTTTGTTTGGGCAAGGAGCACGCACGCGATGTCATCGGGCAATCTGCGTGCACCATGAGCTTTTTTCTATGAGAAAGCTCCGCTCTCGTCTGTCTCTCTTTTCGAGGAAGGAGGGGTAGCCGTCTGCTTCCCGCGGTTCAAGACCCGTGGTTGCCGAGGCACGGAGGGAAATGAGCTCGTGGGGCTCGCAGGCGGATCTGGCTGATGAGTTAGAGAGGGGCTTTCCTCGAACGAGGGTGAGTTGCTGGATGATGATGATCCAGCGGCTGGTGCTCTGCTGGGTTATGCTCAGGAAGAGCATTAGATGTCTGAAGGCGAATAAGGCTGGTGCTCTGCTGGGTTATGCCCAGGAAGAGCAGGAGATGTCTGAGGGCGAAGAAGTTGAGACTGAGCCATCTCAATCCTACTGCCCTGCGTATGACGAGTTGTTGGAGGTTATGGAACGCGCCACGGCGAGGCTTGACTTGCCAAGATGGCGGTGTTTAAAAAAAAAAAAAAAAAGGGCCGTTTTCCTCTCGCATCCATAGGTTTCAGCATACCAGTCATGCTGACATTAAGGGGATGCGTGAAAACGGCTATGAGGGGATGCCCCCTGTGAAAGAGACGCTAGCCAGCTATCTCTCTGTGGGCGAGACATCCTCTCTCAAGGCTCCCTCCTTGCCATCTAAGCCCCTTCAAAATAAAATATGCAGCAGCAGGTCAGGCTGTCGCTTTTTTGCACACGATGGCGGTGCTTCAGGCATACCAGGCTGATCTGCTGAAAGACCTGGATAAGGATCCAGGTCTGAGCCCGAACAACGCAGGGGTCCTGGCCCATCTCCATCTGGACAGAGATGGGCACAGAAGGCTAGTGTCACGGCTTGTGCCCCTCCACCGCCTGCGGGTAGGGCTAGAGGAAGGTGCGGGTCAAAGAGAGGTAGGCAAGATCTGTGAGAGGTGATCCAGACGAGGCGTTCTCAATGCTCTCGTCCGGACCAGGGTAAGACTTGAACATCTACTCCCTTCCCTTGGGGGGCCTGTCATCTGCCCTCAACTTCCCCTCTCTAATTCCCCTGCAGCCACCGTTAACTCCACCTGACCGAGGTTAGGTGGGAAACTAGATCTATGTTTCATAGAAACTACCTCACTGATGGTCCGGACCTGACTCTTCAGACTTTGCCTCCTGGACTGATCTCATGCGCAGGAACCATGGATGGGTGAGTACGATCCAGTCTATGATTCACTGGTATTGTGTAGCATTCTTTGCAGTATTTCTGGGACCTGTCGTTTGCTGTGTTTCACCTCTTGCTTTCGACTCAGTGCAGTGATGACCTCACTCGTCGATACTAGATCCAGGCTAGGATGAGACCCCTGGATCGTGTGGCCCAGTCGTAGGTTTCTGTGGGAGCCTCCTTGGTCATCAGGTCTCCAGCACTGCAATTCCAGGACCTGCGGGTCTTTTTACTATCAATTCTTGGCAGGGGGCACCTCTTATTGAGGAAGTTGCATGGCTATCTGAGGATATCTATGTGCTAGCTCAGGGACTGCTCCCCTTCCTGGGGTGTTTAAGTAGCAATCTCCCTGAGCCCTTGCCTAGAGTGTGCTCTCCCCTGCTAGGCTGTAAGTAAATAGCCACTATTGTGGCAGCCAAATCTCTGGAGGGCCTACAGTGGTCGAGCTAGCATTGCTCCCCTCACCTAGAGGGTCACCTATGAGCATGCCGCTCCCTTATGAGCGTCTTAGTTCCCTCTCATTCTGAGAGTTGAGTTCTCCGCTCCCCAGAGCTCTGTGATAGGTTGCTCTCCTTGTTGGTTGAGCTAGCATTGCTCCCCTCACCATAGAGGGTCACTTTTGAGCATGCCGCTCCCTTCTGAGCGTCTGAGTTCCCTCTCATGCTGAGAGTTGAGTTCTCCGCTCTCCAGAGCTGTCATTCAGCAGCCTCAGGTTGTTAGGCCTCTTTATGCCTCCCTGTTAGGTTGCTCTCCTTGTTGGTCGAGCTAGCATTGCTCCCCTCACCATAGAGGGTCACCTTTGAGCATGCCGCTCCCTTCCGAGCGTTCGAGATCCCTCTCATTCTGAGAGTTGGGTTCTCTGCTTCCCAGAGCTCTGTGATTTGGAGGTGCTCTCCTTATGGTTGAGCTAGCATCGCTCCCCTCACCATAGAGGGTCACCTATGAGTAACGCTGCTCCCTTCCGAGCACTGTGATTCAGCGGCCTCAGGTTGGTAGGCCTCTCTCTGCCTCCCTGTTAGGTCGCTCTCCTTGTCGGTCGAGCTAGCATTGCTTCCCTCACCATAGAGGGTCACCTATGAGCATGCCGCTCCCTTCTGAGCGTCTGAGTTCCCTCTCATGCTGAAAGATGAGTTCTCCGCTCTCCGGAGATGTCATTCAGCAGCTTCAGGTTGTTAGGCCTCTTTAGGCCTCCCTGTTAAGTTGTTTGCTTTGCGGCTCCCTAGAATAGTTTAAATCCATGTTATGGTAAGTGAGCATGCTAAGTCTCTGTGCACTTTCTCAAGCCACTGGTAGCCCCTGGGTGACAGGCCAGGACCTAGCTACTATCCTAGGCACTTGGTTGTATCCCCTTAAAGGAATCTTTTCTTATGATTCTAAGCCTTTGAGCTCTACCCTGGGTCCAGGAGTCCCGGCCCTTAACAGGTAAGTTTCAGGGTATACAGCTCGGGTCTTTGGCCGTAGGGGATAATGTCACTGACAGCCGTCTAACCGTCCCAGGGGCAACTCCCTTAGCTGGGTAGAGTTGGTACTTAGTGCTCGCCTCTTGTGCTTGGCTTGCACTCCCCTCAGCATGGCGGCATGGGTATTCCGTTCCCCATAGCGACCCCTAGAGGACGCAGTTCGAAGTTCCCTCGAAAGGGAACGTCTCAGGTTACGTATGTAACCATGGTTCCCTGGGAGTAGGGAACGAGACACTGCGTCCTCTAGGCGCGGTGCTATGCTTCGAACACAAGCTTCAGATGAAGAAGTGGATGACGTATTTTCCCGCCGCCCCTTTATACTGTGGTCGCGCCGTTAGTGACGTCATAGGCTGTCGCCGACCAACAGGTGGTGTTTTTGTATGGATGCTTCAGACACGGGTCATGCTGACGGCGTTCCCCATAGCAACCCCTAGAGGATGCAGTGTTTCGTTCCCTACTCTCAGGGAACCATGGTTACATACGTAACCTGAGACGTTTTTAATTGTACTGTCTGTAGGAGCCATTTTAAAGCAATGTGTGTTTTGTCCATGGGGGGACATTGTGACACTTTTGTATATTAAGAGCACCTGCTTAATTAGAATGTATGTTTGGTGGCAGGACAGCAAACAGTTTTTGACCGTGATTGAGCATACAGCTACAAGTTATTCTGCTCACTAGCTTATTGTGTAAAATGGCTATATTGTGTTGGACTGAGCTTAATGCATAACCATGCAAGGAATAATATGGACTATGGACAATGTGTTTGCTAACTGCAAGGTATGAAATACACATTTGTATGTCATGAATTAAAAGGAGAGATCACAGGAAGCAAATGACAAGAACTGTTCATTGGTTGAAGCACAATAAAGGACACTGTTTGCATTTTAACATCAGTGTGCATGGATTCAATTTGCACGCGTCAATTACTCGCTTCTACTATCAACATCGGCGGCTTTGTGGAAGGCCGTAATATTAGTCAAAAACTCTGCTAAGAAAATAAGTGAGCATTTGCATAAAGACTCTGCTTCAAGGATCGGTGAATTTGCTACAAGTGGACAGTGAGCCGCACATGGACGCCACTTTGGAGACAGAGGCTTCGTTGATCGTGAGTTTCCAAGGCAGTATGGATTTGCTTCGTGGACACTGGATTTCGCTATGGAAACCTGATCACGAGTTGTGGATTAGCTGCTGTTCCTGATGGAATCGTGCTGGATTTACTTCGCTGTTCCTGGTGGTTTGGCTGCGGTTGGGACATCGCATTGTCGTTGGATATGAAGGTACTGTTACAGCAACAAATGTTTAATGGCTATTGCATCCGTGTGCACACAAATTACGCGTAAATCCAATGCATTGGAAGCAAAGGGTTAAAACCATTTTCTTCTTTGCTTGGGGTAAATATTGTGTGTAAAATGGACGAACAGTGTTTAAACGCGGAGACGTCCGCTGCATCAAATGAACAGCTTTGTATTGAAAAAGAGCCTGCAAGGCCAAAAAGGGCAGTCACGCTTACAGCAAAGGCTTTGGTGGAAAAGCTTGATTCATTGCAAGCGCTGAGAAAAGCAAAACTGAACAATGCAAGCAAAATGATAGAGACTATTAAAAGGTTGATGCAAGATAACAGAGTATGAGTCTGAGGTACAAAGTGTATTTGAAAATTTCAATGAGTTATGTTTAGAGGCTTAGGAAGCACATGAATCCTTGTTGACTTTGTTGCCTGATAATGAAACTGAGAAACATGATATATGGTTTAAGGCAAAAATGATTCCAAAGAATGAGTTTATTGAACATGTAAATGTATGGTTGTCCACACCTCTAACATGTCAGGAAGCTTCTGAGGGGGTTACTGATGTAAATGTTAATAATGAGGTTGTCCCAGAGGACAGTGTTTCAAATGTTTCAAAGGGTACTACTGCTTATAGTAGGAACAGTTCAGGCAGCAGTGGTTCTTCCTCTGTATCGGCTAGTGTACAGGCCGAGGCAGAGAGAGCTGCACTTATTGCGTGTGCCGAGGCACTGAAAACTAAACATGCAATTGAAACACAGCAAGAGGAATTGAGGAAACAGAAGGAACAACTTGAATTAGATGCTGAAATTGCAGCATCTACAGCAAAAATTGCTGTTTTGAGTACTGTTGACAGCCATAGCAAATGTTCACGTTCTGGTAGTTCTCGTTCCAAAGGAAAAGAAGTAACAAAGGGTCAAACATTAAGGGATGTGAAAGGAAATGGAATTTTTGATTCAACAAGGCCAAAGATGTTAAATCTACAAGCTACTGCATATGTGCCAATGAGTCAAATGTCAGTGGGTACAGCTGGTGCTACCTCTAACAGTCCATCACAATCAACAAAGAGGCTGCACAAAGGAGGATTGAACACTCATGACAGCAGTACTCGCCAACATCAGGATTCACGTTACTTTGTACAACATTACAGAGATAATATGATAAAATCTCAAGCTGTGGACTCTCTTCCAAGTCAAAATTCAACTCTATATGAGATTCTGAAGAGGCAAGAGGAGTTGACTACACATTTGGTATATCAGGCTCAGAGTAACACTCTTCCCAAAAAAGAGATTCCAGTTTTTGATGGAAAACCACTCCATTATATACCATTCATAAAAGCATTTGAACATTGTGTTGAGGAAAAGGCTTGCAGTAAAAGAGATTGTTTGTATTTCTTGGAACAGTTTACTTCAGGACAATCAAGAGAACTGGTTCAGAGTTGTCAACATCTTGATCCAGAAGTAGGATATTCACTGGCCAAAAAGCTCTTGAAGGAGCAATTTGGTAATGAGTTTAAGTTTGCCGCTGCATATATGGAAAAGATTTTGAGTTGGCCATCATTAAAGAATGAGGATGCCCAAAGTTTACATGCATATTCATTGTTTCTGCGTGCATGCTGTAATATTATTGATGATAATTCCTATATGCAAGAGCTTAACATGCCAAATAACATGAGAACTGTGGTGATGAAGCTACCTTTTAAGTTAAGAGAGCGTTGGAGAGAAAAGGTTTGTGAGATAACAGAGTTGAACCAAGGTAGAGCTAAATTCTCTGACATTGTGGACTTCATAGAACGACAGGCAAAGATGGCATCCAATCCTGTCTTTGGATGTATTCAGGACAAACAACCAAGTGCAGTAAAGCCAAACAAGACATTTAAGAGAAACAGTTTTGCTACAAATGTTACTACTTCGGGTTCAAGGAGACATCACAACAGATAGATCATTCAGTGTACAAGACCAATAATAAAAGATCCTGCTTGTTCTGTTCTGGTAACCATGTCTTGGAAAGGTGCTTTTGAGAAAAGGTCACAACGAGAAAAGCTTGACTTTTTGAAAGGAAAGGGAGTTTGCTTCAGTTGTTTGAAGACTGGACATGTAAGCAAGGAATGTGATAACCGCCTTGTGTGTGAAGTTTGCAGTCAGACACATCCTTCAGTGTTGCACCTACATCGCAAGCCAGTTGTGGAGGACAAAGAGCAAAAGTGCAGTTTAGCGTCTGCACAAACTTGTGGACATACAGGGGCCGGTAATGAAAAGTGCTTGCTGTCAATAATTCCAGTGCAAGTAAAATCAGCCAAAGGAGACAAACTGATTCAAACATATGCTTTTCTAGATCCAGAGAGTTCAGCTACATTTTGTTCGGAGCAGTTGGTAAATTAACTGAACATCAGAGGTAAAAGGATCAACATTTGTCTGCGTACCATGGGACAAGAGCAGTCTGTGTCTTGCAATGTTGTTACTGGCTTGGAGATTAGTGGAATTAACAGCAATTGTTTCCTTTCCCTTCCTGAAGTGTACACTCATTATAACACAAGAAGAAATATCCAAGTGGCCATACCTTGACAGAGTGAAAGTTCCACACATTGAGGCTAATGTCGATTTATTGATTGGAGCCAACACTTTCCAAGTAACGGAGCCATGGGAGGTAATAAATAGCTATGGTAATGGACCATATGCCATTAGAACCCTATTGGGGTGGATAGTTAATGGACCTTCAGAAAGGAGCAGTGACTGTGGGAAGAATACTGATATACCTTCCGTTACTGTCAATAGGATTTCTGTTGGAAGGCTTGAGGAATTGCTTCAATATCAGTATAATCATGACTTTAGTGAAAACAATGTTGATGAGAAGGAACTATCCAGAGAGGATCAGATGTTTCTGAAATTATTGGACAAGTCTCTTAAGGTACAGGATGGACATTACAGCCTCAAGTTACCTTTTCGAAATGATGATGTGGTATTACCTAACAACTTGTGTGTCGCAAAGCAAAGATGCAATGGTTTGAAAAGGAAACTTGAAAGGAATCCACAGCTACATGAGGAATATACACGTTTCCTTTCTGATGTTCTGAATAAAGGTTATGCTGAGAGAGTGCCAGAAGACCAGTTAGATCGTGATGATGGTAAGGTTTGGTATGTTCCACATCATGGAGTTTTCCATTCAAAGAAAGGAACATTGAGGGTTGTATTTGATTGTGGTGCGACATTTAAGGATACATCACTCAATAAACAACTCTTGCAAGGTCCCAACCTTACAAATTCACTTTTGGGAGTTCTGATAAGATTCAGGCAGGAACCAATAGCTTTAATGGCTGACATTCAAGCTATGTTTCATCAGGTCAAGGTGTCGGAAGAGGATGTTGATTTGCTCCGATTTCTGTGGTGGCCTGATGGAGACTTGGAAAAGGAAGTGTCTACATACCGAATGATAGTTCACCTGTTTGGAGCCGTATCTTCTCCAAGTTGTGCATGTTATGCATTGAGGCAAACGGCAAAGGACAATCAATCACTCTTTTCAGCAGATGTGATCAAAACAGTCTTTGAAAGTTTTTATGTGGATGATTGTTTAAAGAGTGTCTCCTCGGAGGAGGTAGCAGTCGCCATGGTACAGGATCTTACTGCTCTTTGTCAAAGGGGTGTTTTTTGTTTGACCAAGTGGAGCAGTAACAGTCGAAAGGTGTTGCAATCAGTTCCAGAGCAATCCAGATGCAAGGATATCCAATGTTTGGATCTAGATCAAGATAAGTTACCTGTGGAAAGAACCTTGGGTCTTCGGTGGTGTACAGAAGCTGATGTTTTTCAATTTAGAATGCATCTCAAATCCCAACAACGTACACGAAGAGGAATTTTGTCCACGGTCTGTTCTGTGTATGATCCTATGGGATTTCTTGCTCCTATTATGTTACCTGCCAAGTTACTTCTACAGGAATTGTGTAAGCGGAATCTGAGTTGGGATGAGAATATACCCCCAATACTTCAAACACGGTGGAATAGATGGATTTTTGATTTGGATAAGGTGGTAGAGTTTCAAGTGGACCGATGCATAAAACCTACAGACTTTGGAGAAATCAAGTATGCCTGTTTACATCATTTCTCAGATGCATGTGAAAAAGAATATGGTGTGGTTACTTATCTCAAGTTGATCAACTGTAACGATAAAGTTCATGTGACATTCTTGCTCGGTAAGGCTAGAGTGGTGCCTCTTAAACCATTCCTCGTTTGGAACTAACAGCAGCTGTACTTGCTGTGAAAGTCGATCACATGCTGAGAAAGGAGCTATGACTTCTATTAGAAAATTCAGTTTTTTGGACTGACAGTCAGACCGTGCCTAAATACATCAAAAATGAGGACAGGCGTTTTCAGACTTTTGTGGCAAACAGAGTCTCTTATATAAGAGATAAGACACTACCTCAACAATGGAGATATGTGTCTACAAAGGAGAATCCTGCGGATGACGCATCACGCGGAATGCGGATCAAAAACTTTATGCAAAACAAGAGATGGATTAAGGGACCTAGTTTCCTTTGGACTGCAGAGGATTATCAACCACCTATGGAAGAGGAAACTAGTATTCAGGAAGATGATCCAGAGATCAAACGAGAACATAAGGTCAATTCTGTTATTCTGCAAATGGCACAAAATCCCACCAATTATTTCATCACCTACTTTTCAGAATGGAGAAAACTGAAAGTGGCTATTGCTTGGGTACTCAAGTTAAAGAAACTGTTGAAAAGGCTATGTCTTAAAAGGAAATAACTACTAGCATTGGGAAAGGATTGTGATGCTACTACATCTACTATAGATGTGCAAATGAATTTGTACAAGGCAACTCAGGGTGGACAGTTTTTGTCATTGGAGGATCTTTTTGAAGCTGAAATGGTTATTGTTTGCTTCAGTCAGCAACAACAGTTTCAAAACGAAATGGAGCAATTGAAGAGAGGTTCTAATGGAATCAAGAAGGATAGCAGTCTATATAGACTGGATCCTGTGTTGGATGGTGAACTTTTACGGGTAGGAGGAAGACTCAGGAAAGCAAGTATGCCCATTGAATTCAAACATCCTATTATATTGAGTAAGAATCACCACATCTCACAACTTTTGCTTTGTAACATTCATGAGCAATTGGGACATTCAGGCAGGAATCACGTTATCCAAGTTAAGACAAACTTATTGGATTACAAATGCCAGTGCTGCTGCAAGAAAGGTTATTTCCAAATGTAGACGCAATAGAGGGAGGATGGGGAATCAGAAGATGTCAGACCTTCCTCTTGAACGAATTACCCCTGATCTTCCACCTTTCACAAACACTGGAGTTGATTATTTTGGTCCCATTGTAGAAAAAGAGGCCGTAGCTGCGTAAAGAGATACGGAGTAATCTTCACCTGCATGGCAACCAGAGCAGTACATTTGGAGGTAGCTTACTCCTTAGACACAGATGGATGCATAAATGCATTAAGGAGATTCACTGCCCGAAGAGGCCAAGTGGTTCACATCAGATCAGATAATGGAACAAATTTCTCTGGTGCCAACAGAGAATTGAAAGAATCCCTCTCTGCATGGAATAAACAGCATATTGAAAAGGAGTTAATTCAGTTAGGAGTAAAATGGAGTTTCAATCCACCAGCAGGTTCCCATTATGGAGGAGCATGGGAACGGATCATTCGTTTGGTGAGAAATATTCTCTGTTCAGTACTTCGTCAACAGGTATTGGATGATGAATCATTCCATACTGTTTTATGTGAGGTGGAATCCATTTTAAATGACCGTCCGATCACCAAAATTTCTAATGATCTCGAGGCCCTTACACCTAACCATCTTCTTATTATGAAAGGCAAGCCTGCTTTACCGCCTGGTCTCTTTGAAAAATCAGACTTATCAGAATCAGCTTTATTCGCCAAGTGTGTGCAAACACACGAGGAATTTGTTGTGGTTTTTAAGAAGCTCTTGGTACATACATGCATACATACATACATACATATAAACATACATATCTGACATGAGAACAGAACATTTAAATAAGCCTTAACAATAATAATAATAATAATAATAATGTGTCTGAATCTGGAACAGAAGATTTATGTACAGATTTGTGCCTAATTTACTCTATATATACAGCTGTATAGAAAATTATGCATACATATTTACATAGTACTAGAGAGAGTAAATAATTAGAGAATTACAGAACACAGGTAATAATTCCTGTGTTAGTTATTTAGGCTGGAGATGACATAGGGGAAAAAACTGTTTTTATGCCTAGATGTTCTAGTGCACAGAGATCTGTAGCGTCTGCCTGAAGGGAGAAGCGCAAACAGGTCGTGTCCAGGGTGAGAGGGGTCTGTGATGATGTTACCTGCCCATTTCTTCACTCTGGAGTAGTACAAATCCTGAAGGCTGGGCAGGTGCACACCAATGATCCTTTCTGCTGTCCTAACAGTCCGCTGCAGTCTTCTTATATCTGATTTGCTGGCTGACCCAAACCATACAGTTATAGAAGAGCACAGAACCGACTCAATAACAGCAGAGTAAAACTGTGTCATGTGTGCCTGTGGCAGGTTGAACTTTTTCAGTTGACGAAGAAAGTACATGTGCATATATACTGTATGTGAAAAGAAGATGGAGACAGGTTCAGTATTTAGCTGACCTTTTCTGGAAAAGGTGGATCAGGGAGTATCTACCTCTGTTACAACAACGTCAAAAATGGACAAAGGAACAACAGAGTTTTATTCCTGGGGATATTGTTCTTGTACTAGATCCCACTGCACCTCGTGGTTCATGGTCACTTGGTAGAGTACTGGAAACCTTTCCACATGATAAAGGCCTAGTACGTACAGTAAAGATTAAAACTAAAAGTAGCGTTTTAGAACGACCTGTTGGAAAGATTTGTCTTTTATTGGAGACAAATGACTAATGTGAATGAGGTGTAACAATATTACAAAATTTGAGCAAACGTCGGTATATGTTCACCACACATGTGTAGAAAAACATATTGGATCCGTAGCCTCCTGCAAATAGTGTCATGTGAATGTACAACGGCGCGAGTTGGTGGGGCCAGGCCTTCGACCATTACTGCTTGGCAGTGTTTTTTGTTGGACATACGTGATTGTATAAAGGAGTGACTTTTGTGTTCTTGTTGTCCTTCCCTTTCCCCCTCCCTTTTGATTGGACCTTGAGATGTTGAGTATGTGTCTGTTGTTTTGTTTTGTTATATTTTGGATACTATGTTATGTTATGTGTAAAAAAACAAAAACAAAACAAAACAAAAAAACCTTCGGAATATGTTGCTTTAACTTTTCTGGCTCCTTTATAAATAATTTGTGTAATTGTTATGTTTTTCTGCCATAATCAATTAAGGGACCAGTGTGTAGGAGCCATTTTAAAGCAATGTGTGTTTTGTCCATGGGGGGGCATTGTGACACTTTTGTATATTAAGAGCACCTGGTTAATTAGAAGGTATGTTTGGTGGCAGGACAGCAAACAGTTTTTGACCGTGATTGAGCGTACAGCTACAAGTTATCCTGCTCACTAGCTTATTGTGTCAAATGGCTATATTGTGTTGGACATCAACATCGGCGGCTTTGTGGAAGGCCGTAATACTGTCTTGTTCTCTAACTGAACTAAATTATTTTTATTACTAGCCTATACAAAACCAAAACGACGGTGGGGGGCGGTGTCGTGGTGGGCAAGTGACGAAACCGGTGTTGCAGCTTAACACCGGGTAACACCTACTACCGCAACATGCCTAATTTAAACACCTACAAATCTAAAAACCCAAAACATCTTTAATTTGTATCTTTTTTCTATTTATTTATTTGTGCTATTGCTTGTAATTTGTGCATTTGTTCTTATTTACTGACTGTTCACATGTCTTAATGTTTGAACTTTGTTAGGGTAGAAGTTTTTGATGTGATATTGAAATTGGAATCGAGAATTGTAAAATTTAATTGGTATATAATTTTGGTGTCATATAAGCTTATTTATTACAAAACAATATAACATGGTTTAAAAAAAGTTAAAATAATAAATTAAATAATTTACATTTCTTACTCATTCAGTTTCTTTCAATTTCTTAAGCGTTAAAAGAAAAAACACATTCATCTCTGGAAGAAAGGGGCCCAAATTTCTGTCTTGTGTACCCCCCTTAAAACTCTTCATGGCACCCCTGGATGCGCTTTCTGCATTCTCAGTCTCCGTGAATATCTTCCTGAAACGAGTCACTAGAATGAACAAAAATGACATGAGAAATACAGTAGGATATCTAAAGAAAGCTTGAAGTGTAAAACCATCACGAGGTAGGCCTACAGTCTTTCCAGTCTGAGCTCAATATGCGATTATGCCCACGCACATCGCGCGGTATAAGATAATCATCCACGCGAAACCAGGCTTGAGACGCGCGAACATGTAAACGCTCACGTCACCTCTGTGGAAAGATTTCATCTCGGCTACTTTTCGTTTTTGGAAGAAGGAATAAGCCTCGCTGAGGATTAAGCCTTGAATTGACCGTTCACAAAGAGCTTGATTGACAGGCGATCTGACCAATCAGAACGCAGAGATTATGCACCGCCGCTGTTATCCACCATCTTGCCCGACAGCTACGGCCTGTCTCCATAGAAATCAAATCCATGTTAAAACAGGGTAAAAACGATCGTCTGAATTGAAACTTTTTCAATATAACTAATAATAAAAATGTAAATGGTTAAGCTGTGCTGTTGTTGGCTGCCATGGCAATAAGGTATTCCGTTAAAGTACTTGTTTTGCATACCAGAAAATGTCCGGCGCCCTGCTGAAAAAAAAACAATAGAACCCTGCCCAAAACACAATAGAAAATGTAATGGATTTAATGGTTCTAATGGGAATTGTATTGGTTTTAATGAAAACTATAATGGTGTCTACTGGTATGTGATGGATTCTATTGGTGGGATGTTAAATCCTATTGGAAAAATGCTCAAAACACACTACAAACAGGAATTTTGTAATGGTTTTACTGGAAAAAGCTGGTTTATAATGGTATTTTAATGGAAACCATTGTAATTTCTGTGATGGTTTCTATTGGGCTTCTATTGTTTTTTTAGCAGGGTATGCATGGCTGAGTGTGAAATAATAAAATATGTTAAAACGTGTGCTCTCATCATTCTGTGGACAAAATCCTGTGAACTTTGACCCAATCGGGAGCTGTATATGCACATGTGCGCTCATCTGTTTTCAATGCAGGTTAACCGTGTCGCTTCAATTCATCTTCCCACTCAAACTATGACAGGACCTTTACTGCAGAAAGACGGTCACTGCGACACTTTAAAGTGATGAAACTATGGAGCTGTGTACTTTTTAAAACCATTTTCATAGGTTTCATGTTATATTGTTGGCTCTAAAAATATAATGCACATGCCCAGACAGTAGCCGCAGCTGTATCCCTTCTAGCCTTGACCACAAATCAGAAGAGTAGCGTGTTTTGAATTGATCTGCATTTATTGATTATGATTACGATAAGTAATTCTCTCATTGTTGCTTCGATACCTGTTCCAGTGACTACATCATGTGTTGAACTGATTGCTTAAATGAACTCTGTGTGTGTTTGTAAATTGACACCCTGATGAAGGCGAGTTAGCCGCAATGCGTCCCTGCACAAATGTCGTTTTTAAATTCTAAAGCCATGTGAATAAAGGCTTTTTCATTTTTTCCATGTTTCAGGAGGTAGGGGGTTGCATGGGGTTTCAGAAGGGGGTGGGGTGATCTGAGTTCAGGGCTCTCACAGCCTGGGGGAAAAAGCTGTTGAGCAGTCTGGCGGAGCGGGCTCTGATGCTCCGGTACCGTCTTCCTGATGGTAGGAGCTGGAAGAGACTGTGGGAGGGGTGGGTGGGGTCCTTCACGATGCTGTTGGTTTTGCTGGAGCATCGTGCAAGGAAAATGTCCAGGATGGATGGGAGAGGGGCACCGATGATCTTTGCAGCCGTGTTCACTGTCCGCTGGAGGGTCTTGCGGTCAGCAGCACTGCAGTTCCCGTACCAGACAGTGATGCAGCTGGTCAGCACACTCTCAATGGTGCCCCTGTAGAATGTGGTGAGGATGGGTGGTGGGAGACTTGCTCTTTTCAGCCGGCGGAGAAAGTGTAGACGCTGTTGTGCCTTCTTGGAGAGTGACATGGTGTTGGTGGTCCAGGTGAGATCCTCCATGATGTGCACCCCCAGGAATTTAGTGCTGCTGACTCTCTCCACAGTCGAGCTGTCGATGGTCAGTGGGGTGTGGTCAGTGGAGTTCCTCCTCCTGAAGTCCATCACAACCTCCTTTGTCTTCTCCACATTTAGGGACAGATTGTTGGCGCCACACCATTCAGCCAGCTGTGCCACTTCCTCTCTGTAGTGCGTTTCATCGTTGTTGCTGATGAGACCTACCACTGTTGTGTCATCAGCAAACTTGATGATGTGGTTGGAGCTGAACTTGGCAGTGCAGTCATGGGTCAGCAGCGTGAAGAGCAGCGGGCTGAGCACACAGCCTTGTGGGGCACCTGTGCTTAGTGTGGTAGTGCTCGAGGTGTTGTGGCCGACACGGACTGACTGAGGTCTTCCGGTTAAAAAGTCCAGGATCCAATTACAGAGGGAATTGTTAAGGCCCAGCAGGTTTAGTTTGTTTATGAGCTGTTGTGGGATTATTGTGTTGAATGCCGAGCTGAAGTCAATGAACAGCATTCTAACATAGGAGTCTTTGTTTTCTAGGTGGGTAAAAGCCAGGTGGAGGGTAGAGGAAATTGCGTCGTCCATAGAGCGGTTTGGACGGTATGCAAACTGGAGCGGATCGAGTGTGTTGGGGAGGCTGTTTTTGATTTTTTTGCATGACTAACCTCTCAAAGCACTTCATCATGATTGGGGTCAGTGCTATGGGACGGTAGTCGTTTAAACAGGACACAGGTGATTTCTTTGGTAAAGGTATGATTGTTGTGGATTTTAGACATGTGGGGATGACTGCCTGGCTCAGCGAGGTGTTGAAGATATCTGTTAGGACATCCGTCAGCTGTGCAGCACAGTCTTTCAGTACACGGCCAGGTATGTTGTCAGGACCCGCAGCCTTTCGTGGGTTAATCCTGGATAGGGTCTTCCTTACGTCGGCTGCAGACAGACAGAGCGCCTGGTCGTTGGGAGGTGTGGGCAGTTTTTGTGCAGGTGTGTCGTTCTGCATTTCAAACCGTGAATAAAAGTGGTTGAGTGTATCGGGGAGGGATGGGTCATCATCACAGGCCTGTGGCGGGGGCTTGTAGTCAGTGATGGTCTGAATGGCTCCGTGTGTCTCTGCTGTCCGTGAAGTGATTATTGATTTTTTGAGCATGTGACCGTTTTGCATTTTTGATGCCACGGGACAGATTGTCTCTTGCTGTATTGAGGGCTGCTTTGTCTCCTGATCTGAATGCTTCATCTCTGGTTTTTAGCAGCCCACGAACCTCTGCTGTCATCCACGGCTTTTGGTTTGCACGTGTGGTGATGGTCTTAGTGGCTG
The DNA here is from genome assembly GCA_027422415.1 of Schizothorax lantsangensis. Lineage (NCBI taxonomy): Eukaryota > Metazoa > Chordata > Actinopteri > Cypriniformes > Cyprinidae > Schizothorax > Schizothorax lantsangensis. The sequence continues at coordinate 39,018,336 of CM049840.1, forward strand.
TCACATCATCCATGCACTTTTTGATGTAAGCAGTCACAGTTTCAGTGTACTCCTGCAGGTCTGTGTGGTTGTTGTAGGTGGCCACCTCTTTAAACATGTTCCAGTCTGTGCACTGAAAGCAGTCCTGTAGTGTTGAAGTAGCATTTTCTGGCCAGATTGTGATGAGTTTTTGAACCGGTTTGGCGAGTTTCAAAAGTGGTCTATATGCTGGGATTAGCATAACAGAGATGTGAGTACCCGAGGTGGGGGCGGGGTACAGCTTTGTAAGCGTTCTTTACGGTTGTGTAAAAAAAAGTCCAGCGTATTATTTCCTCTTGTTGCAAAGTTAACATGTTGGTAGAACTTTGGCAAAACTGTCTTTAAATTTGCGTGGTTGAAGTCACCGGCTATGATGAAAAAGCCGTCGGGGTTATTTGTTTGTTGTTCACTGATGGCGCAATACAGTTCACGAAGCGCGTCCTTAGCGTTGGCACACGGTGGAATGTAAACCGCGACAATGACAATGGCCGTGAACTCCCGCGGCAGATAGAACGGTCGACACTTCACAAACATAAACTCCACCAGTGATGAGCAGTGTTTTGATAATACCGCAGTATTGTTACACCATTCTTTGTTGATATAAACACACAAGCCACCACCGCGGCTCTTACCAGAAAGTGTTGTGTCTCTGTCCGATCGGCAGCATGTTAGCCTGTTCAACTGAATGGCGGAGTCCGGGATGTTGTCATTTAGCCATGTTTCAGTGAAAACAAACACACAACAATCCCTTGCCTCATGCTGTGTAGACCGACTGAGTTGTATTAAGTCCAGTTTGTTTTCCAGAGAGCGAACGTTTGAGAGCATGAGTGTTGGAAGAGCCGGTCTTGTGGGATTAGCTCTTAGCCTCGCTCGTATACCTCCGCGCTTACCGCGCTTCCGTCCTCTCTCACACCGCTTGCGACGCTGCCTTGTGCGGGTAGCGTCAGTAGGCGAGGCCGCGGTCTCGAGGTCCGGCTCCAGCAGTAAACAAAGGCCTCGTAGCTTCTCAATAGCCGCCGGCGCAAGTTGTTGTTTGTACGCATTGCCGATATCCAGAAGGCTTCGGCGATCATATATGTGTTTTGGAGTGATTTCCTTATAAGTTAGCGGTAAATTTACACTATTTGGAGACGAACAGACGACATTAAAAGACATAAAAGCACCGTCTTTGGGACCTGGAGCAGCCGCTGCGTCTGAACGCGCCGCCATCTTCCCCTTCAGGGGAACTAAGGGTAACTAAGGGTGGCCGGGTTTTGCGAACGGTCAGTTTTGATGCCTAAGCGGTTTAATCCAGCGGTTGATCTCATTCTGATGAGTCATTTTTTTTTTTTACTTTTATTTGTTACTGTGACATAAACTTGTACACATTAACTTGTTGAACTTTTCCCAAACTACAATGCCAGACTAAAATATGTCGAGTGCAACATTTTGAAATATGAGTGGCAACCTTTCATTGCATGTTGTAGGACTCTCAATTTAGCTCGCATTCTGGTGATTTATTAAAGGCCATAGTGACGCGCAAAACATGATTTTTTTTTAACACTGCATTTGTAACTTAAAGGTGCAGTGTGTAGTTTTTAGCGGCATCTAGCGGTTGAGTTTGCGAATTGCAACCAACGGCTCAGTCCCCCGCTCACCCCTCCCTTTAGAGAAGCTACGGTGGCCGATACAGGGCTAAGATGCCGTCGTCTGAGACCGCAGAGAGCAATGAGGTTTCTTTACAAAGGTAAATTAAGGAATTATATTTACTTAATTATTCAATAAACGATGTCATTGCGAATATTACTGTTACTTGTTCATCATTATGTCAGTGTTTTTTCGCGAGAACAACATAGTGATGATACGCGCTCTGTAGAGCAGTTTGTCTGTTAAGGGCTACTGTACAAACATGATGGCGACTTCCATGTGAGGGGACCCGCGGTGTATGTAGTTATAAATCGCTCATTCTAAGGTAATAAAAACATAACAGTTCATTAAGTAAGGTCGTTATACTCCTATGAAAACGTAGTTATGTATATTATATTGCATTTCTGTCTATAGATCATCCTAAATATTACACAGTGCACCTTTAAGTAAAGTAATTTTATTGACATAAGTAACTGTAATCAAATGACATAAATTTAAAATGTACCTCATTACTTTACTGCGTTACCAGGAAAAGTAATTAGATTAAGTACAGTAATGCGTCACAACGCGTTCACCACCTATGGGTGTGCATTATTTTCTAATAAATCAACGGCCCGACATCAATTCCTTACGTAAATCAGTGAAACTTCACTTTGTCATATAACAACAATATGTTTTTCAGATGGAAAAAATATACAAGATTTTAGAAAGAAACAAACTAGAAGGGTTCTATAACCAGTTTGTTCAACTTGGGATTGAGAGTGTTCAGGATTTTATTGATGGTGTAACTGATGAAGACTTGGACAACATGAGTAAGTTTTGTGAACAGATTTTTCTGAAAACGTTTATTATTGCCTGTTCTTTCTTGAAAAATAAAATAAAATTTGACATTAATATTTTGTAATAATAATTGTCTTGGTGCCAAGGTTTTACCAAGGTTCAGAAGAATAGATATAAAAAAATGATAGATGAGATTCAGAGATGTGGTGCAGGTCCTCTCCAAAAAGGATCGACAAAATCACTACAGGCATATCGCCTGTATTATTCATTTCCAAAATGTCCAGAGCGTAGAGAAATATTTGGTAAGTCTAACCTTGAATAAGAATAATGATTTGTTTATGTGATATTTCCAAAACAGAAATCATAATATTCATGACTTTGTGTATTTTGCACAGATGTGGACCCAAACCAAAACACAGTGGACGATCTTATTCTGAGGATTAGCATTTTGGAGAACATTAGTAACCAAACGACTGTGTGTCTGTTCACTGCTGAAGGAATGCCGTTGACAGATGATCCATTTTTCAATACATGTTAGTTTTCACATTCTAAGAATTTTTTTCTGTTTTAAGAAAACTTAAACATTTGTTATTCAGTGATTTAATTTTAAATTATATTTGTCACAATAATTTTAATGATCAGAAAGCAAATTAGTCATAATCTGATTCAAATTTACAATGTTTTGCAAGTTTTGTTTTTCATCTATTTAAGAATTGTTTAAAATCATTATTACCGTCTAATGATACTGTTACTTCCTCAATGATTGTCTTCACAATGTTTTTGTCCATTCTCACAGGGTCCCTGAAAGACAGGCATATTGAAAATGAAAGTGAACTCTATGCCATATTTACACCAAAAGAAAATTTAAGAGGGTCTCCCAGCAACCCCCAGCAAAACAACATAAGAAATGAAGGCCAAGACACTGTTTTCTGTCATGTGATGCTAAAAGTATGAGGCCAAAAATGTTTTTGCTGAAAAGAAAGCATTATCCAAAACCATAAGAAAACGTTATTTCACTTAAAGGGGACATCAGATACCCATTTTCCACATGTTGGTATGACTCTTTAGGGTCTTTATGAAAAGTCTATAACACACTTTGGTTAAAATTTCTTAATGGTAGAGTAAAACAACACCATTTTTACCTGTCAAAAACAGCTCTGTTTACAGCGAACGGTTTCGGCGCATGTCCCTTTAAATGCTAATGAGCTCTGCTCACCTCACCCCTCTCTTCTGTGCATTCCCTTTAAAAACAAAAGTGATACTGTGTCTTCAGCGGCTCAGATGTCAGGATTAAATGACGACTGCTGTGTTCGTTATTACATCCAACAACACAACACCTCAATCGCTTTGGAGACATTCTTGTCTACTCCTGCTCCGGCATTGAAACAATAGCGGACTGTTTACAGTTCACTCAGGGCAGGTCTGTGCTAAAACGCCAGTGTTTGTCAATAGTTGTGGCAGTACATCTGGCCAGATTATGAGAATGGCTTGATCTGAGAAAGGGGTTATTTATGGGGATTAAAAAAAAAAAAGCACTGGGTGGATTTATTATCATTATAAGATGAATGTGTACACACACTGCCAACACACATTTATGTTCAAAGACCATGTAAAAGTGAACTTTGATTCTGATGTCCCCTTTAAGTAATTAATTGGTTAAATGTCATCATTGTGTAGACAAGCTTCTTTTGTAATTTATTTTCACAGTTGTCCTTTGGATGCACTACATGACAGTTTAATTTGTGGTGTTGAAATTGTAAACTTAATATTTACAATTCTATGTCTTCAATATGGGGAACAACATATACATTAAAAAAATGTCATATAATAAATACAGAATTTAATACTGTAAGTAGACAGACACATAAGTTTTTTTTTTTTTTTTTTAACAAACAGGGCAGATATGAAATCCAAGTGGACTTGGCACATGACACATTGATTCAGTTGAGAGGACGGCTTTCAAATGAGAGTGGAATACCACCACATGTGCTTTACTTGAAGTAATTATTTTCATTTTATTGTACAATATTGGATTGGCAGCATAATTGTAAAATATTAAAATTATAATTAGTACACCTCTGGAAAATGGTAGTTGTGTCAACTTGGCTAAACTGTGGTTACACTTTAGCAATTTTGAATGTTCTTCTTCTTTATAGAGACTATGAATGGAATGTCAGTGAACCATTATTTAATCTGGGTATTAATGAAGACACCGTGTTGCACTTCTCCCTGTCTTCATTTCATGATGATCAAGCAGAAATGACTGAATTCTGCCAAAGTGATATCACACCGTCTGTGAAACAAACAGAGAAAGGCCTCAGTGTATTTTTCTCAACCTTCAATGCCATTGTAATTTTTTTTCTTTTTCTGATGTTTATCCTCTTTCAATATTATAATAAATACCTTACATGCAAAATAATAATTTGCATACAAGCTCTCAATTTATAGTTGTGTAGCAAGATAATTTGTCTTGTGGTCGCTTGTTTTACTTTACTTTTTACTTTTTTACTTTAAGATTTTAATTTAAGCAGAAAACCTACATTATACTTTATCCCATACCGTGGGGATTTCTAAGTATTTCTCATGAAATAACTTCATAATGCATGAATTTAATAATTTCTTAATTTCAGTTTGCTCAAATTATTATTTATTCTGAATTTCTAGAGACGTAAAAATGCTGGAGAGGGGTTCAAGAAAGTGAACGCATACATTCGAAAAATCAGTGGATGCAATGCCTTAGCCCAGAGTTTGCATCAGACTATCTGTCAAAACATGACTGGCACACGGGTCCAGAAGGTAAATTTATTTTGCTCTTAAATAGCATAAACTTTTATTTGTAAATATGCTATTGCAATATGCATTACTGCAGTGATTAACCCGTTTAATCCCAATTTTTTCCCAGACATGAAAATATCCAAATGATGTGTCACAAGCAACCCTTTGAAATAATCAATAATTATTGTTTACAATTTTTTTTGGAAAAGTGTGTGAAAAATTGTGTTTTATGTTCGGTCACAATTGTGACCGGTGGGATAATGCGTGGACTGAAATAACATATTTATACAGTCATAAAATTTTTATATATCTTAGCCCAGCTATTTTAAACTGTTTGATCACATTCTAGGGTTACTATTAGGCATAAAAAACCTTATGCAACATTGATAGGAACACTGAGATAAAAAACTAAAAAAATTCAACCATCACCGCATTTCAAAATTGTTAATTTTTGTAAAATATAACATCAATTTTTTTATATTAATGCTACGAGTATTACAACATCATTATTTTAGATTTTTTTGAAACATTTGAATTTTTAATTTAGTGCAATATTTTGTCCTTGCAACATTTTATTGTCATTTACACTAGCAACTGCAACTGGATTTATATTATATACCTAAGTTCACTGTTATCCCACTGGTCACTATTGTGACCGTCAACATGTTTACTCATTCTATGACCACACTCAATAAAACTGAATATATGTGAATTCATATATTAATACTAGACACCATAAAGATAATGTGTACCAAAAAGCTTTGCCATTTCTTTATGTTAACATACTTTACTAGCCTTTTGTTTCAGAGCTTTGATGCAGCCTTTATCATCTCAAGGTGCAAACAGGAAGTAAACTGCTCTAGTCATGAGACAATTTGCACTAACCATGTGAAACTGCACATATTTAATTGAGACCCTTTATTTTTTCCATATTTGCAGGAAGTCACTAAAACATCAGTCAGTAAGGTTTTTAGAGCTTTATAAATGAAAACCTTTTTTACGGTCACTATTGTGACCGGTGGGATTAAACGGGTTAATATGTTAATCGTGGTATGTCGTTTACTTGGCAACAGTTATTTTAACCCTAAATGTCATTGCACACTGAGTCCGAAATTTTCGCATGCGTTTTTTCGTATTCCCCATCCTTTCCTATCAAAATGCATGCTACGGATGCGAAAACGCAGAAAATCGAACCTGATCCAATTTTTTTTTTTGACGGACAAAATTTTTGGAGACAGTGTGCAAACATCATTGACACAACGTGAGGTCGTATTTATTTTTTAACGTGCGAAAATTTCGGACAAAAATTTCGTACTCAGTGTGCAGACCTTAAGTGATGCAGTGCTTAGATTTTATTTTTCAAACAACCGTGTTGGAAGACCGTGTTTTGCGAACAAAACATGCCAGGAACGTATTAATCACTAATAATGATCAAATCATAGGCTGTCAGTATTTGCTTATAAAATTCCAAATGGCGACCTTTATGCACACGCACACACACACACACACACACACACACACACACACACATATATATATATATATATATATATATATATCATGTTGCATAAGCATATAGATAGATAGATATAAATAAGCAGATAATGCTAATTTCATATTGTGTATACTTTCAGATTGCCATTGTTGAAGGACTTTACTATCTCTTCAGGGAGTTGTTACCCAGCCTTACAAAAAGATCTGATGACAGGATAATTGAGGACATTGATGTTTTTGAGTATGCCCCAGTTTGCTGGGCCTACCTCCTGTCTCAAGCAAAGGTATAATTGCATTATATAATGCACATTTTTATAAAAGTGTCAGAGATTTGTGAATTGACAATCACAGGTGTGTATGTACAATAAATTAATGTTGTTTTTATATAGAAGGGATGCTCCATTTCAAACTAATTTGAATATTCCTCAAACCTTTAATAGAGGATTAAACTAATAAAGCAGTAATTTATTATTAATAAAGTAATTATAAATATAAAGTAATTTATATTAATAATGTAATTGTATTATTTTTATTTATTTTTTTAGCTATTTTGTTTAAAACCAATGGATATTGTAATACAACAGCTTATTGCAATGAAATTCTTTAGTTAAAAAAATAAATAAAAATAAATAAACTTTGGTGAGAATTCCCTTACAATTATAACTATGCAGGGTCAATACAGGTAAAGTGGAACAACAGGTCAATTTTAATTTAATTATAAATATATGTATATGTTTACGTTTACATTTACATTTATGCATTTAGCAGACGCTTTTATCCAAAGCAACTTACATTGCATTCAAGTTACAGTTTTACATTTTATCAGCTCTTGCTTTCCCTGGGAATCGAACCCATGATCTTGGCGTTGCTAGCGCCATGCTCTACCATTTGAGCTACAGGAAAGCCGTCATATGTTTCCATGACTAAGCATTAATTTAATAGCATTAAGTTCATCCTACACCTATGAAATGACATAAAATTGCTTCTTTAGTTCTGACATCTCTTCAGGGGGCTTGTCATACTATATACAACATTTGGATAATAGGAAGCAAGTAAAATGTCTTTGTCATAGGATTAATACATTGATATAGATATTGCATTTTCATTGATTACATTTTCAATTAAAATTTGTTTTATTTAAAAGAATAGTGTCCTAGTTTATTTAAAGAAGGATTTAAAATGTTTGTACTTAAATATTAATACTAAATTATTAAAAATATGATTAAAAATATTAAGTATTAATATTTTTATTTTAAAATCTTTTTACATTTTCTTTAATCTGGTTCTGAAAGGTTAAACCATCTGAAACATATATTGAAATGTCAATGACAACTTATCAGAATGTGTCCAATTTACATGTATTCAACTCGACTGATGTTTATCACTAGCATTTACTAGCATTTGCTCAGAATCATATTAATACTTTAACAAAACAATGACAGCTAACAGCTTCTCCAAATGATTCAGTGATTGTTTGAAGTATTTATACCCACAGAATGAAAGCACTGAGCATGAAAACTACGCTTCAATTTCCATGAAGGCGCAGTCAACAAATCAGCGTTTTTCTGAGCCTGTGTGTGTACCAGGCATGCCTGAAGTTTTTGAGAGGATGTATGTGCTGGATATAATTAGAGGTAGTTTGTTTTTTATGGTTTGTTATTTAAATTGATTGTGCTTGTTTGCTATCGCTGTCTATCTGTCTGTCTAAAAGGCAAATAACAGTGTGCATGTCTTTTAAATAACAGTAATTTATAGACATAACAGACTGTTATTTAAAAGACAAAATCAAATTGAACTTGTTTTAAATATTTTGTTTATTTAAAATTAATATCATATTTAACATATTTTTGGACATGACAAACAACACACAGTCGTTTATAGACTATAAACAACAGTGTGTTGTTTGTCATGTCCAAAGAAAAAAATCTATTAAAAGTTCGAAGTTTGAATTTATTGCCAGACAAAGATAAATTGTATGTTTTAAAAATTTAGTTTTCTTATATTTTTTTAAGAGGGTGGAAAAATCCCCAACTGCAGTGAGTTGAACCTAAAAGAGACATCAATTAAAAAAGCTACTAATGTTGAAAAGATTTTGCTCAGTCTCCCTCCATTCATGGACTACTACCTTTATTGGACTGGCTATGATGGTACTACACCTAATTCCAGGTATGATAAACTTTTACCAGCAGAATATCTCTTTTCATTGGTTCTCTCTCTTTTTAAAGTGTTCTTATTTTTTGTACAGTGTTATAATGAACATTGAACAAAACATGATATAGTTTCTGCCTCTCTTCTCCAAAATGAATGTGCATGTGGCAGTGTTTTTATTACATTGGTTTTTGCATGTACATCACTGCAGTTTGGAAATAAAATGTCAAGTGATCAGCGCTAAAAAGTTAGTGCTGTCACATTTGAAAATAACTAACTAAACCCTAACCTAAACCTAAGCAATAGTGTAAGCAAAACAATTGTGAAATAAAAATGCCACTTTATGCCACGCTTGGCTTTTACAAATGCTCCATTTTGTAAGTGCAACATTCATCTGTCCCAAAAGGTACACTTAGGATGAACTTTGGGTCTTGTGGACGTAGGGTGTCCCATTCGTCATTTTAAGTTTCAGATAGGTTTTGTGGACAGCTCCTTTGCAGACACTAGATGCACTAATGCTGAGCCCACACTGAGGTGAGCTCCGTGGCAGACATCAATCCAACAGTCAAAGTGTTACGTTATGCAACTGTAAACTGAGGAAGGGTTTAGAGTGCTATTTGGGACAGGGCCATTGTTCCAGGTAAGCCCACATCCTGCAGTACTACAAATCACACAATTTACGTGTGTAGAACTTTTGATTGCCTGATGGGACACATCTAAAAATGCAAAATAAATAAATAAATAAAGTTTCCAATATTTACACAGCACTGGGTTTCCAAATAACTCAACAATGGTTGTTTTTAACACCGCATACAGAGCACAATACTGGACAGTAAAGTAGTAAAGGAAATGAAAAGGCTTAAACAAATGAGATAATTAAACACGTAAACAAAATGAGTAAGTAAACAGATGGACAAACAAAAACAAGAGACCATGGAAGAGTAGACGGTGGGAGGAGCCATGAAGGAATTGATGGAAGGAGACATGGAGGAACACATAGAAGGAGCTATGGAGGAGGAAGTGACTGAAAGGAGCTTATAGAGACAGTCAGAAGAAAGGTAACCCATGGCGGAACTGAAGGAGGGAGGAGCCATGGTGGAGCCTTTGTGGGGATGCTAGATGATTGAGATAACCAGGGAGATGACCATCCGAGGTGGAGCAAGTTGAGGTGGAGACCCAGGTGGAGCCGCAAAGACCAAGCGATGAGGAGGATTCAGGAGATAGAGATGGAGCTACAGCGACGAGATGGAGCCTGGGTGCTGGAGGACTGGGGCGATGACAGAGTGATGGGCTTGGGGGATCGAGCTAGAGCTAATAGGTCAACACTGGTGAACAGGAAGCCCGTGGTGGATCCAGGCAGCCAGGGGGAGTCAGCACAGGAAAAGCCTAAGGACTAAATAACGCCAGCGGAGACAAATGAATGAATGAGTCGAAAAAATGGCTGGCTCTGGTGAGCGTGCAGCAGGATTTGGTGAGGAAGCAGATTCAGTGATGGACAAGGCTGGTGACAATGAAGAACACACTGTGCTGGCTATGACCGGTGATGACAGAGAACACTCTGTGCAGGACAAGACTGGTGGCGATGAAGACACAGAGCTGGATGTGACTGGTGACAAAGACTCTAAATCCTAGTTCAGACTACATGACTTTAATTTTTGGCAGATCGCTGTGCTGTTCAGACTACATGACTTGCTGTCTGTCTTAAAGTCATTGTGATGTTCACACTATGTGACACACGTAAATTATCCACAACAGGAGGTCACACACTACACGAGCTGACAACAACTCTGTTACCCAATGACTCTATCCGGTCCCCGAACTACGTTTTGTCATGAAAACACACCAGAAGTGATGGATGTAGTGGCCGGCTCACACACCTGGTCAGCCTACGGCCTCTTCTTCTGGGATGGACACAGCTGCTGGCTCTGACTACATTGTGAGCATTGGCTCTAGTCTGTGGCGTGTAGAAGCTGGGTTTCCTGGTCTGCAGTAGACTCAGGCTCCTCATTTGCGATGAGCATGGACGCTGGGACTGGCTCTGGGGTCTAGGCAGGGTTGGGATGAGTATATCTGGTTTGGAGTGGGCTTCTTCCACCACAATTAACAAATAACCTACCAGACATAAAGCATACGTGATATATTCAAATAATGAGCAGTTGTCGTTCCCCACCAACATTATTTGAAGCAGTTCATTGTCAAGCCCTCTCCAAAAATGCATCTTCATGGAGTACTCATCCCAACTCACCTGATGGCAAAGTTCCAAAAAGTCCTCAACAAAATCCTCCAGTGGCCATCCTCCAGTGGTCCTCCTTGGCGTAAGGTGAGGAGTTGCTCCTCTGCCAAATAATTCATATTACTCTTATTTGAGGGTCTAGTTTTCTGTAATGTTTAGTCTAAAGAAGAAGAAAAAAAAACTGATCAAATAAAACATGGTTTATTAAAGGGGCCTTCGGATGCAAAATTCACTTTTACATGTTGTTTGAACTAAAATGTGTTGGCAGTGTGTGAACAGAACCAAGTTATAATGATACAAATCCACCCAGTGTTTTTTGTTTTTTTTCTTAAATCCTGATAAAACCAAACCCCTTTCTCATATCAAGCCATTCACAGATTCTTGGCAGAATGACGTAGTTCTGCACAGGCCCCTCCCACAATTGTTGATTGACACTGGCGTTTTTGCACAGACCCGCCCTGAGTGAGCTGTCATCAGTCCGCCATTGTTTCCATGCCGGAGTAGGAGTAGACAAGAATGTCTCCTAAGCGATTGAGGTGTTGTGTTGTTGGATGTAATAATGAACATTCATCATTTACTCCCGACATCTGAGCCGCTGAAGAAGCAGTGGATTACTTTTGTTTTTGAAGGGAATGCCCCCCCCAATCTACCTAAATGCATCTATGTTCGCATGAATCATTCATGATCCAGCTTCACCTATTCACCTACAAAAGAAATGAGTTTAAAGTTTTTTTAATGAATCTTTGTGAATCGCCTTTCCTAAAAATGTGCTATTTAGCAAGTTTCACAATGAATGCAGCTAGAGTTAAGAGTCTCTCAGAGAACTGCTGTCACCCCACAGAAGAGAGGGTTGAGGTCAGCAGAGCTCATTAGAATTTAAAGGGACATGCAACGAAACGGCTCGCTATGAACAGAGCTATTTTTGACAGGGTAAAAAGAGTGTTGTTTTACACTACCATTGAGAACTTTTAACCGAAGTATGTTATAGACTTTTCATTAAGTCCCTAAAGAATCATATCAACATGTGGAAAATGGGCATCCGATGACCCCTTTAAAGACCACAAAGAAGGTAACCCCTATAATAAGCCAAGCTACAAATCTGTGCAGAGCACAAACAATACTGGACAAAGAAGTAAAGGAACTGAAAGGACTTAAATACACTGAAATAAATAAGATAATTAACTAAACAACAGGTGAACAAAATGAGTCATTTAACAGATGGAGAAACTAGGTCAAAGGGCAAAACAGGGAAGACAGAATCAAAACAGAACATGGAGTAACAAACATAAAATACATATATTTGAAAACATTATTTTAGTCAATGACATCCATACACATGGTTATGTAATATAAATATTAAAATGTATCAGTTTACAAATAATGCACTATGGTAAAAGTGTTGAAGTGATGACAGTATTTTGCAAGGATCAGTGCAAGCTGTCTTTATTAATTGATAATCTGCTCCTGTAATCATAATTTTTGTGAAAAGGAATAAAAGGTGTCATTTCAGATGGAAACTGCAGTGAATTTTGTATTTTGTATTTTTTGCCAAAATGTAGGTAGAGGGAGTTGCAGCCACAGCTAATAAAACAAAATAACACTTGTCAACGCTGTAAAAAGTGGTTACCTGTAATTGTTACCTTAAAGAGCAAATTTTACCTGATTTATCCCATAAAAATTGTTTTGTTATAATAAATTAATGTATTTAGGTTGATCCAGAGATGCTACATAATATTTTTTGAATTGTATAAAACCAGATAATTTAAATGTTACCACTGAGTTACCTTTTTTCAGTGTAATCATATAAATAATATTTATCTATAATGCTGATCCTATAATCCTGACAATGTGCTCTTTTAGTTTCAACATCAATTCAGAGAAAACATTTTCTCAAATGAAAGCGGAAGTGGAAAATTATTCTCATTTGATTATAACACCACCACTACACCTAAAGGATGTTGGAATTGAAGGACCACGTCTAGTCCTTCTCAGTCATGGTAAATTATGTGACAAATTGTGTTCATTATGTTGTCTAGTGTTAAAATTGATATAATTCTACACTGCATTACTAGTAGTTCCCTTTCAGTCGGTCACTCCGAGTCACATCGGATGACCGACGAAATTGGGATCTCGCCAGAGAGACCAATCCACTTCGAGTGTAACTAAACGAGCCAATGGACATTGGCATGCGATCATTGCATCCAGCTGCCGCTGATCACCGTGTGAGTATAAGAGGCAGCAGGTGCACCGCATTAATTCATCCTTTCGCTTCGGAGCCGAGCGGTGGTGCATCACTACTGCTCTCTACTTCGGTGTTGCAGAGAGAACGAGAGTGCGGGCGTTACGGCAACAGCAGCGGTGGTCACGGTCTCGCGGCTATCAAGTTCGTGCTGACAAACACACTAGGAGTGTGCGCTGGCCAGCTCCCCTGCGTGCTTCAGCACTGAAAGAGCAAATTCTCTAAAAGAGCAACACGGGTGATCGCGTCTTTTTAAAGATGTCTTATCACCCGTGCGTTTCTGGGTGTGGTCGGTTTCTGTCGCCTCAGGACGGTCACGATCGCTGCCTCACGTGTCTGGGCATTCAGCACGCTGAGGAGGCTTTCGTGGATGGTTCATGTTCTTCTTGTGGGGACATGACCATCTCGGAGTTGCGTGATAGACTCCGCTATGTCAAACTTGGCGGAGTCCCTCTGCCTCTGCCGCGATCCGGCGTTCGTCCCGGCACCCGGGGCGCCGCTGCATCCGGTGGAGTCAGAGGTGATCTGAGGATTACGGTCAGGGCTTCCCCAAGAGAAGTCCCTCACCCCTCAAGCGCTCCGCAGCCGGTGGGGTTGCCGTTGGAACGGGCTGGGACCTCTGCAGAGCGGGGTACACCACCCGTTTCCTTCGGTGCTCCCCCTGACGACCAGATGTCGATCGCTGCATCGGAGGGTGAGCTCTCTCTCTCCGGGGATGACGACTCGGCTGCGTTGCCCCCTTCGGGTGTGGTAGCGTTGTCCGAGCCAGACCCAGAGATGACGGCTATGCTTTCCCGGGCCGCCGAGAATGTCGGGCTCGTGTGGAATCCTCCACCGCGTCCCGATCCTTCGAGGCTGGACGAGTGGTTTCTCGGTGGGGGTCGCGCTGGTTCTCAGCGCCCCCCTCCGGTGCCATTCTTTCCGGAAGTGCATGAGGAGCTTACAAGATCGTGGAAGGCACCTTTCACTGCCCGAAACAAATCTTGTGGCTCCTCCGCCCTCACCACCCTCGATGGTGGGGCTGCTTTGGGGTACACGGGCATCCCCTCTGTGGAGCGGTCTGTGGCCATGCAACTGTGTCCAACAGCCGCTACCACCCTGCGGGGTGATCCGTGTCTCCCCTCACGGGCCTGTAAGTATTCGTCAGGCCTAACTGGCAGTGCTTATAGAGCCTGTGGGGAGGCGGCTTCTGCCCTACACGCCATGGCGTTACTGCAGGTCCACCAGGCCAAAGCCCTGAAAGACCTGCACGAGGGTGGTCACGACCTAACGGTTCTACATGAACTGCGTGCTGCGACGGACCTCGCGCTTCGAGCGACGAAGGTAACCGCACAGTCTCTGGGTCGTGCGATGTCCACACTAGTGGTCCAGGAGCGCCATCTCTGGCTGTGTCTCGCTGACATGAAGGAGCAGGAGAAGGTGCAGTTCCTGAATGCTCCCGTGTCGCAGACCGGCCTCTTCGGCGACGCGGTCGAGAGCTTTGCCCAGCAGTTCTCGGCAGCACAGAAGCAGACTGAGGCGATTAAACACATCATGCGCCGGAGGAAACCTGCTGCTTCCACCCCGGCTGCAGTCCCTCAGCCTGCTCGTCGCCGTGGGCGCCCCTCTGCGGCCGCCCCCGCTCCCGCGCAGCCGCAGCAGCCTTCCACCAGGCAGCGTCGTGGAGCCGGTCGCAGACAGGACGCCCAGCCCGTCCAGGCCCCCGCCAAACCTGGCGGTAAGCGCAGGTGCAAGAGGCCCTGAGACGGGCGACCCGGAGATGGAGGAGACTGCTCAGTGGGAGATGGTGACTGCGCCACTCCCTCCCCCGGAGGAGGGCCGGGTGGAGAATCTTTTGTTTCGTTTTGTTTCTGTTCCGCCGCTGGCCCAGCAGCCAGCGGTACCCAAAACATCAATAAAAGAGCAGTTTCCTCAATCTCTGGGTCTCAAGAGGAGGAGAGTGGTGAACCGTGCATCACGAGTTCACTTCCCTCTTCCTCTCTCGCCAGGCAGCAGGTGGTTGCCCAAGAGCACCCCTCCTGCCCATTCGTGGAACCAGGTAAGGGCGGTAGCACTCCAGTCCCCGCTTCAAGTCGTCACACGCCGGGCTGTCACAAGCCTCAAGCCGGGTTCCTGTGTTTCCTTCCACACGAGGAGGAATCAGGTGAGTGTTACACTACACACCCAGACCCCGCCCCCTGCCATCACAGGCCAGGCCGTCACAGGCCCCGGGGCGGGTCCCTGTGCTCCACCATGCTGCCCCTCCGCGGGTACGTCGGTGGCCCCGTTGGTTCCGCTGGCACGGTCTCTCGGAGCCTGGTTAGCGCTCCCCGGTCCGTCTCGGTGGCTCCTGCGGACCATCAGACTCGGCTACGCGATTCAGTTTGCCCGGCGTCCCCCCAAGTTCAGGGGTGTCCACTTCACTTCAGTGAAAGTTGTCGATGCCCCTGTCCTGTGTGCGGAAATCGCAGTCCTGCTGGCGAAGGATGCGATAGAACCGGTCCCTCCAGCCGATATGAGGTCGGGGTTTTACAGCCCTTACTTCATTGTGCCCAAGAAAAGCGGTGGGTTACGACCGATCTTGGATCTGCGAGTTTTGAACCGTGCACTTCACAAGCTGCCGTTCAAAATGTTGACGCAGAAACGCATTTTCGGGTGCGTCCGTCCCCTAGATTGGTTTGCAGCGATCGACCTGAAGGATGCGTACTTTCATGTCTCGATCCTCCCGCGACACAGGCCATTCCTGCGATTCGCGTTCGATGGTCGGGCATATCAGTACAAGGTCCTGCCCTTCGGGCTGTCCCTGTCGCCTCGTGTCTTCACCAAAGTCGCGGAGGCGGCCCTTGTTCCCCTGAGAGAACGAGGGGTGCGCATCCTCAACTACCTCGACGACTGGCTCATACTTGCACAGTCTCGCGAGCAGTTGCGCGCACACAAGGACCTGGTGCTCAGGCACCTCAGCCAGTTGGGCCTTCGGGTCAACTGGGAAAAGAGCAAACTCGTGCCAACACAGAGGATCTCTTTTCTCGGCATGGAGTTGGATTCGGTCAACCAGACAGCACGCCTCACCCAGGAACGTGCTCAGTCGGTGCTGAACTGCCTCAAGACTTTATCAGGCAGGACGGCGGTCCCACTGAAACTCTTTCAGAGGCTCCTGGGGCATATGGCTGCAGCTGCGGCGATAGTGCCGCTCGGTCTGCTCCATATGAGACCGCTTCAGCACTGGCTCCATGGCCGAATCCCGAGGCGGGCGTGGAAACGCGGTACTCACCGGGTTCAGATTACACCGGCCTGCCGCAAAACCTTCAGCCCGTGGTCAGATCCCTCGTTCCTTCGGGCAGGAGTGCCCCTGGAGCAGGTATCCAGGCATGCTGTGGTATTCACGGATGCCTCGGCCACTGGCTGGGGAGCCACGTACAACGGGCACGCAGTGTTAGGGGTCTGGACGGGTCCCCAACTGCGTTGGCATATCAATTGCCTCGAGCTGCTGGCAGTACGCCTGGCCTTGAGCCGCCTCAGAGGGCGCCTTCAGGGCAAGGACGTTCTGGTCCGTACGGACAACACTGCGACCGTTGCGTATATCAACCGGCAAGGCGGTTTACGCTCCCGTCGCATGTCGCAACTCGCCCGCCACCTCCTCCTCTGGAGTCAGAAGCATCTGAGGTCCCTTCGTGCCATCCACATCCCAGGAGTGCTCAACCGGGCAGCCGACGAGCTGTCTCGAGCAGCACTTCCAGGGGAGTGGAGACTCCATCCTCAGGTGGTCCAGCTGATTTGGAGTCGGTTCGGAGTTGCTCAGGTAGACCTGTTTGCATCTCCGGAAACCACCCACTGCCAGTGGTTCTACTCCCTAACCGAGGCAACGCTCGGCACGGATGCACTGGCACACAGCTGGCCCCAGGGCCTGCGCAAATATGCGTTCCCCCCAGTGAGCCTACTAGCACAGACACTGTGCAAGATCAGGGAGGACGAGGAGCAGGTCTTGTTAGTAGCTCCATATTGGCCCAGCAGGACTTGGTTCCCGGAACTCATGCTCCTCGCGACAGCCCCTCCCTGGCCGATTCCTCTGAGGAAGGATTTGCTTTCTCAGAGACGGGGCACCCTCCGGCACCCGCGTCCAGACTTGTGGAAACTCCATGTGTGGTCCCTGGACGGGACGCGGAGGTTCTAGGTGACCTGCCCCAGGAGGTAGCTCTCACTATTGCTTCAGCACGAGCACCGTCCACAAGACGGGCCTATGCGCTGAAGTGGAACCTGTTCGTCGAATGGTGTTCCTCTCACCGTGAGGACCCCCGGAGATGTTCGATCAGAGCCGTGCTGTCCTTCCTGCAGCAAGGGTTGGAGCGTAGGCTGTCCCCCTCCACCCTTAAAGTTTACGTTGCTGCTATTTCAGCCCACCACGACCCCGTAGAAGGGAGATCGGTGAGGAAACACGATCTGGTCATCAGGTTTCTTAGGGGGGCTAGGAGGTTAAATCCTTCTAGGCCTCCCTCCTTACCCTCTTGGGATTTGGCATTGGTGCTAAGAGCCCTACAAATTGCCCCCTTTGAGCCTTTGCAGTCAGTCGAGTTGAAGTTTCTCTCTATGAAAACCCTACTCCTGACTGCGTTGGCCTCGATCAAGAGGGTGGGGGACCTGCAGGCATTTTCGGTCGACGAATCGTGCCTTGAGTTTGGGCCGGCTGACTCCAGTGCAACACTGAGACCCCGGCCTGGCTATGTGCCCAAGGTTCCTACCACTCCCTTCAGGGACCAGGTGGTGAACCTGCAAGCGCTGCCCCTGGAGGAGGCAGACCCAGCCCTAGCTTCGCTCTGTCCTGTACGTGCATTGCGACAGTACGTGGATAGAACTCGGAGCTTCGGGACCTCAGAACTGCTCTTTGTTTGTTACGGAGGGCAGCAGAAGGGGAATGCTGTCTCCAAGCAGAGGATGGCCCACTGGATAGTGGATGCCATCACCTTGGCTTATGAAGCACAAGGTGTGCCCTGCCCGCTCAGGCTGCGTGCTCACTCCACTAGGGGTGTCGCATCGTCCTGGGCGCTGGCTCGTGGTGCCTCGCTAGCAGACATCTGTAGAGCTGCGGGTTGGGCGACTCCCAACACGTTCGCTAGGTTTTATAGCCTACGTGTTGAACCGGTTTCCTCCTGTGTTCTCACCTCAAACGGGTAGTGGCACTGAGAGGCCCGGCTCAGAGTCGGCTTGCGGCGTCCTTACGCCTAATTCTCCAGAGAGTTCCTTAACCAGGTAAACCCTGTCGAGTCCTCCAGCACTCCAGCGTCCAGACGTGGCGGAGCGTCCGGCGCCAGGCCTTTTCAGCCAATGAATTCTTGAAATCTGGTGTGAGGCTAGTGCCCATATGAAAGACCCTGCTGGGATCCCATATGTTATTCCACGGTATGCTTATTAGAGCCGTGTTTCCCTGGCAGACCACGTTCTGCCATCTCTAATGATGCAGCCTAAGCCATCTCCGAGACTTCCATGTGCATAGGGCCCTACGGGGTTACTTCACATGAGTAATGTCACTTAACCCCCTCTGGGAGGAGGTGACTCCGCAGTGTGCCTCTTCCAAGCGGAAGGGCACGCTTCCCAGTGTTACCCAAGTCCTACTGTTTGGGTCGCTCAAGGAACAACAGTAGTTGACCTTCTCTGTGTAAAGCCCGGTCCTATCGTCTGCCTTATAGGAAGGATCAGGAGGCCTACACAGGGCACTGGAAGGGGCAGCTCCTGTGGCGCTTTGGTAGGGATCCCAATTTCGTCGGTCATCCGACGTGACTCGGAGTGACCGACTGAAAGGGAACGTTTCCTGAAGGAGGGAACGGAGACGTCACGTCCCGTCGCCACAGTCGCTGTACCACCGCTGAGCTGCCGGGTCACCGGCTCGGCTCCTCAGCGAAAGCATGAATTAATGCGGTGCACCTGCTGCCTCTTATACTCACACGGTGATCAGCGGCAGCTGGATGCAATGATCGCATGCCAATGTCCATTGGCTCGTTTAGTTACACTCGAAGTGGATTGGTCTCTCTGGCGAGATCCCAATTTCGTCGGTCATCCGACGTGACGTCTCCGTTCCCTCCTTCAGGGAACGAGGGTTACATACGTAACCGAGACGTTCCTCGCTAGTATTACTCACAGGGCTATTAACAAATATTTTACTGTTACAGAAAAACTTGGCATGTACATGTATAAAGACAAAATGAAGCCTCAAAACATTATTGTTTTTGACCCTCTTGCTGGAAAAAGTGTCACAGTAAACATAGATGAACTGGCTAATACGTAAGTGTTCCTTACTCATGATTCTAGTAAACTTTATGGAAAAGCCTAAATTCAAACAAACATTTATACACTTTTAATTATTTAGACCTGGGCTATTAATTTATCATTTCAATTAGGCATATGTTTATTATTATAACTATAATTATTATTAATATTATTATTATTACCATGACTATAATGTACGAAAAAAGCAGCACCACAATATTTTTAAACTAATGTTTATATTAATGAGCATAAATATAATCATAGAACAACATTTTACAAACTATGAATGATTTTATTTTATTTTACTCTCTAGGCTAAGAGATGTCAGAGATGATCTAACTTTCAAAGTCACTAAGACTCCAAAAGAGGCCATTGTGGTATGTATGCTGATGTACAGAAATGTATAATATAAATATTAGGATATATATTAAGTGATTCATAGCATATGACTTTTAGGTTTATTTCACTTATGCTATTTTTATTAATATATATTCATTAAAAAAACTTGTATGAATTATTATATAATTTAACAGAATTTAAGTGTTTTTTTAAAGGTGCTCTTTGATTCAAGTTCCTCCATGGGTGAGGAATGTTTTGATGACGACATCAAGCGAATTGAAGCCATCAAAGAAATATTTGACAGCTTTTCAAACCGTTGCATGGCTTATAATTTTGACCAAGTTATCTGCCTTGTAAAATTTGACTCTTCGGTAAAAACGCTTCACACATTCACAGAAACAGTGGAAACCTTTAAGGTAAATTAAATTTTCATTTGAGTTATTTAATGATCATACTTTATTTTTTATTTGAAATGTTCCAGGTCATGTGTGTATAGTATTCACACTACTGCTGCGTTTTCATTCATGTTGTAATAACAACTAAAGGATTTTGCTCAAAACTTTTATTTTTTGTATACTGTTACACTACAGCAGTAGACACACTTAAAAAAAAAAAACTTATGAAATTGTTAACATTATCTTCTTTTTGTTTAGGAGTATGTTCGTGGACTTAAGCCACAAGGACGTACTTTATTGTATGATGCATTAAATCATGGATGCCAAGAACTTCTTCAAATCCGAGAGAGATTTCCAGACTGCAAATGTCGCATTCTTTGCTTGACAGATGGAAATGATTGTGGGTGCGTTTTTCAGTCAGTCTCAAATAGTGATTTTCTTAAAAAATATACTAAAATATATAGTTAATGTCCTCACTATGGCACCTATAAGCCATAGCTTCTTATGGGGGCAATTTGAAAAGCAATTTTATTGTGTGTGTGTGCAGTGCCTGTGTGTACTTATATTTTGATTCTGTATGCAATAAGCATATATTGCAAGCAGTAAACATTTCATTAAACTGAATAAGTAACAACAAAGCAAGTTCAATTCGTACGTTAAAATATATAAAATAACTGTCGAGATCCTGTCACCTTGGATGTCCTTGTTCAGCATGTCTGGATTCAACCACTTTGGTCTGGGTCTTGTTTTGCTCTGTAGTTGGAGTTTGTTTTACGTCATGGTTTCTAGAACCGGTGCTTCCAAAATAACATACTGAGCAAGGCAGTTTGAATTTACTTAGTGAAAGTTAAAAAAGTGTATTCTATATAGCATGAATAGTATGAATAAAATTCGGACATACTACATCTGCCATGTTGTTACTGTCAAACACACCTATTAGGAACGAGAAAACGGTAGTTTTATAATTTGTTCAAAAAAAAGAAAAAAACAGATTTTGGCTCGATTTTCATTTTTTTTGGTTCATGTGTAGAAAACGGATAAACGACTTCAAAATTAGTTTTCCCCTTGTGAACGGTCGTGACACGCCCCTTTCTGCTGATTGGCCAACCAAATCTGAGCACGTGACGCCATCCTCAGTTCGTTCAACAAAAAAATAGTCCTCTGTTGCTGTACAGGACAGATCCTAGATTTCCTCTGTGTAACCTAGCGCGTTTCACAGAAATATTTATTTCAGAAATGTTAATCAGCACCCAGCCTGTTTTATTTAGCTATACGCGTTGTTAAATCTGGATGGTGAAGCTGCGCCAGTCAGAATGAATGAGAAGCACAGATAAAAAAAAAAGATGTAGGGGGTCCCCCAGATATTTTTTTGTAAAAAATAAGATGACAAATCTGATTAAGCTCACGCAGTTAGGATACGTACATTTCATTAATTAATTATTTACTGTCATTCTTCAGAGTCTGTTTTTAGGCTGTCAAAATGTAAATGCCTCAATCAGGGTCGGCGCCAGAGCGCACAAAGTGAGGGGGCATGCACATTTTTTTTTTAAACATGAAGAAATTACGTGTTTGAGATAAAAAAAAGATAAGTCACGTATAAGTGGATAACTATTTATACTAATATTTATAGAATATTTATACCAATGGATAAATATATTTGCAGTATATAATATAGGTTTAGCTATAAACAAGCCAAAACAAAGTGATCCTACCTCTCTCATTCCCACATATCCAAATGTTTCTGTATACAAGATGTAGGCCTATTTGAAGCTTTATATTGATTAGGTAAAATCGGTTTTGTAGTTCACGCGCGTTCCAGTATCAACGGAAAAAATCATAATGAGCAAAAATATGCCACAGTGGACCGGTGCTCATGCTGGCATGACGTCACGGTGAACGACTGCACTGTTTGCCTCTATTTACAAAAAGACTATATCCGCGTTAAAACAAACCTTTTACCCATTAAAACGAATGCTCAGTTTGTGGTCCATTATTACTTTAATGAAAACACACACACACACACACACACAAACACACACACATACACAATACTGACTTTTAGACTATTAAACAAATAATAATAATAATTATTATTATTATTAATAATAATATTTAATTATAATAATAAAAAATATTATATTATTAACAAAAGTTCTGCGCTTTTGTCTGTGCTTTTATGGTCCTGTCAATCTTGCGGCTTGTGCTGTAAGTGGACGCTTCTGCTGTCCAACTCTAAATTATTTATTTTGCAAATACAAGTATTTGCTTTATAGACCCTTTATAGACCAAACCTGAAAAAAAAATGTAATTTTTGAAGCCTTGCCAACAGAATGAAAGCCTATTAACAAAAATTGCATAATTTCACAGTTAAACGGGACTGCGATTAAAAATAGCGGTTTTAAAGGGTTTCAATGAGGACATTTTTGTCCAAAAGGCGCTGAGAGGAACAATTTTGTGTACCTAGTGCATACAAATTTTAAGCTCATTTTAAAGAATTTTAAATTATCACTGAAGTAAAAAAAAGTTTAAAAAAATGAAGTTTAAGTTTATGAAAATGCTTTATGAACAATATTTTATATAATATATATATTTTATGTTACATGTTGAACTCTAAACCTGCTAGAAAATCAAAGCCATAAATCTAAACAAGTTGTGTTCCAAATTTGAGGTTGATATCTCAAAAAAAGAGCTCTCAGTAAGATTTTGTTTGGGTGCAGTACCAAATTTTCCCCATTAGATGTCAGCAAAACTCCGCTGGTGCACACAGTGCTTGATTTGTAATTTACAGTAGAGTTTTTCTTTCTCAAATATTACAAGCACACACATACAGTTTTTTTTTTATCACACACATACAAACCACACTCTGACATCTATACCAACACACACACAATTATAGCTGCATTATTTATCCAATTGGCTCTATAATATGCAGAAGCAGAAAACAGGAATAAAGCAAGGATTTGCTTTATAGACCCTTTATAGACCAAACCTGAAAAAATGGCACTATCTGGTAAAAAATAAAATTTTGAAGCCTTGCCAACAGAATGAAATCCTATTAACAAAAATTGCATCATTTTACAGTTAAACGGCACTGCGATTAAAAATAGCAGTTTTAATGGGTTTCAATGGGGACATTTTTGTCCAAAAGGTGCTGTTTCACTTTTTTGTACCTAGTGTAAAACAGATTTATTTAAGGAAATGAGGGTGGAATATTACAATTCCAATAAAAATACACACCTGCGCCAAAATTTATGCAGTTAGCATAAACACAGGCAAAATTATCCAAAAACAAAACAAAACTAAAATAGACAAAAATGTCCATAAGGGTGCACAAGGGCGAATTGAGGTAAATCCTACACTCAAAAAAATGCTTGGTTAAATGTTTAACCCAACCGCTGGGTCAAAACAACCCAATCATTGGGTTTGTCTATATTTTACCCAGTGCTGAGTTGTATTTATCCCAGCATTATATATATATATATGTGTGTGTATATATATAATGTAAATACTAAAACAAAAAATAAAATAAATAAGCTCACTGGAGGGTATCACTGTCAAACTCAGTAGCAATTTATTTGATTATTTAAACTTAATTTAATGAAAATTCCAGTCGGAGGAATGGTGCCAGCTGTCCCTTTGCGCCACCAGGTGGAGATTTCACTAATGAGTATGTATGACAACATGCATACTGTATACTTCAAAAAATGACATGCACGATCATTCTGATTCATTTTCGACATTTTGGGTAGTTCTGGTGCCATGAGCCAGTTTTGAGGACTTTGCAATAATCCTAAATATAGACTAATAATTAATGATCATTTATAATTACAGACTTGTCACAGCACTCATTTGTAAACCACTTTGGATAAAAGCATCTGATTAAATGTAAATGTATAAATAAAAAAAAAGAGTGAAAAAGAGTGTACGTTTCAAATGTATGTAGGTGAGAAACAAAAGCTCCGACAAGGAGTGGACAAATATAGTAGAAACATAGAAAAAGAGAAAACTACCCGTCAAAAAAAAGTTGCATAAGAAGATTTCTCTTGCCGACTCATTTTTTTTTCTCGCTCAGCTTCACCTGAGCGGCACAGAACAAGTAGTGATGTCATGATGTCATGCGCTTAGTGGTCTATAGAGATGTTGTAGTAGAGGCATTTACATTTTGACAACCTAAAAACAGACTTCAGTCACATGAATGACTGTAAATAATTAATTAACCAAATGTACCGTATCCTAACTGCGTGAACTTAATCAAATTTTATCATCGTTATTTTTTTTACTAAAAAAATATCTGTGGGACTCCCCTACATAACTTTTTTTTATTTTTTTATCGGTGCTTCTCATCCATTCTGCGCTGTCTATGGGTAGCGCAGCTTCACCATACAGATTGAACTACGTGCACAGCTAAATAAAACAGGCTGGGTGCTGATTAACATTTCTGAAATAAATATTTCTGTGAAACACAGAAGACACAGAAGAAAACACAGAAGAAAGCCCGATCTAGGACCTGCCTCATACAGCAGCAGAGGATTATTATTTTGTTGAACGAACTGAGGATGACATCATGGGCTCAGATTTGGTTGGCCAATCGGCGGAAAGGGGAGTGTCACGACCGCCTACAAGGGGAAAACGAATTTTGAAGTCGTTTATCTGTTTTCTGAATCAAAAAAATAAAAAATGGAGCCAAAATCTCGTTTTTTTTGTTTTTTTTAACAAATGAAAAAAGGACTGTTTTCTAGTTTCTGCCTATTTCATTTCAAATTGAAAAACAAACCATCAAAACTTACACGCCGTTTCACTTACATTCATAAATTCTCTCTCGTGGTCTCATGGGATAGTTAGGTGTATCATAGGAAGTAGATCCTATGATATTATGAGTTCAGAAGCTACTCTTTTGGTTGCTGCATCCTTTGAAGGCTGCTTTCGAAGGGCGATTGCGTCACAGCGGCGCGACGAATGCTGTTCCAATTCAAAACCCCCCTCAAATGCATCCTCAAAATACAAAATGCGTTTCTCAGACAATGAATGCTATGACGAATGGACCCTTCGCAGCCTACCCTACCCCAGAGTTCAGTGTGTGCCGGTGACAAGTTATTTTTTTGAGAAATTGCCGGATTACACTTTTAAATCTAAGTACCGGGTTCTACTCGAATAATGTAATGTATCTAATGATACAAATGTTATATACATATATATATATATAGGTTCAAATGATGACTGATATACCAAGATGCAATTTTATGTAGCTTATGTTCTTAAATGGATGAGGTAAACATATTTGGTTTTGAACGAGAGGTCTGCATTCCCGCGGCTCTCCCACGGGAACGGCGAGACCCGACCAGCTCTCTTGTGACGCGGGATTCAATTTCTGAATAAAACGTGGTAGCGGTCGGTAACTCTAGTGTAATTTGAATGGGAGCGGGCGGTCTAACAAAATCCCATTCCCAACGTCCTTTCAGAGCAGCATATCTGCGCTTTACTCTTATCGACCACCTGTACAGCCTGCACTCAGGACTGTTACACGCGCTGCACATATGGACCAGTGCTTTAAGCTTCACGCATTTTATTTGCGGGGTCTATGTGCTCAGCATGTGCATAACGGTCCTCAGAGCATGCTGTACCGGTGGTAAATGCACGGACCTCAGACAGAACAGGCAGGTTGTTGATGAGTGACAGATCAGAATAAGGATGGCAGAGCAAAGTGTGGATGCGCTGTCCTCGAAAGACAGGTTTTGTGGATATTTTGGTTATTTATTTATTTTTCTATGGACACTTTTTCTACTGTATTAACAGCAAAATGTTAAACAAATTGTATCTTGACAAGACAAATAAAAATAGCTAATAGGCTACAATTTTTGTACAACCTACATTTTTATTTTTATTTGCAACACTTTTTCCTATTGTGTTGACAGCAAAATGTTAAACAAATTGTATCTTGACAAGACGAATAAAAATAAGAAATACAATTTTTGTACAACCTACATTTTTATTTGCTCTGTGACACTTTTTTCCTACTGTGTTGGCAGCGTCTTGAGTCAAGACACAAAATTTGTTTAACATTTTGCTGTCAATAAATTCAAGACTCTTGACAAGACGAATAAAATAACAAATACAATTTTGTGCAGACTACACTTTTATTTGTTAGCCTATCTCTCTTTCTTTAAGTAGTGAAAATTTTAATGTGAGATTTACACATTAGATAGATAGGCTTTAACAATGCTCGGTCCAACCTTCATGGCCTTCGAAGGATGCAACCTTTGAATTGGGACACAGCTTACATGGTAGAGAAGTATTTGATTTTGGATGCAGCTTCATATATGTTTGGTTTGATGTGTGTTCTCCCTTTAATATCTTGTCTCATTTCCTTGCTCCACCCTCTCACTTATCTACTTATTCATTAATTTTCCTCAGATGCCCTCATTATTTCTCCCTTTATTTAATCTTCCTGTTTGCTCTGTTTGGGTGGTCTCTGTTAAGGCTGGAAGGGATACGTATGGCTCTACTGGGCATGGGCACATCAATACAGCATAATTTTTGTCACACTGTACAACAATAGGCTAATTACTATTTTTTCATACTATTTTTTTCATTCATAAGGGGTAGGTTTAGGGTTTGGGTAGGTGTAGACGTTAATAAAACACAATGTAATAGGTAGAAAATTAATTTCATTGTTAATTTCCGGTCGGAGCTGTATCCCTTCTAGCCCTCTGGTTGCTGGCTTTTTTGCTAGATTTTGGCCTGGCCAGCTTGCCTTATCTGCTGCTTTGGTTCAGCTACCCTAACCCTAACAAATCTCCAGCCACTCTGCCTGTGTCCTACAGCCAGTGGTGGAAAGAGTACTGAAAAAATATACTCAAGTAAAAGTACCATTACCTTCCAAAAAATGTAGTGTGAGTAGAGTAAAAGTACTTGTCCAAAAAACTACTTGAGTAAGAGTAAAAGATTAGCCTATTTAAAAGTACTGAGCTGTGGATTCTACCCCGTCATAATAAACGCTGAACACATGCAATTTATACATTTAAAAAACATTGTACATTCTGTAATTCACATTATCTTGTTTGTCATAAAGAATGAAGAATATCTATCATCCAGCAGTTTTAATTTTGACTGCCAACTCTTTAAAATACATCAAAACAGCACAGAAACAGCAGTTGACGAAAAGATGAAAGTTATTCTCAGTACAATCATCCCCATTTAAATCATAAAGTTTGAAAAAATTATTTAAAAGCATGTGTAAGGCCACTGAGACAGCGATGCTGTTGTTGCACATAAAATAATAATGTTTAGAATAGTGCAAATACAAACACCATTAGAAACTCATAGTTCAGCATCACACACCATGATATGGGTTAAAATAAGAGCCCATTTATCTCCAAAACGGTGCCAGTTTTAGCGTTTTGCAATAAAGAATAAGATAATCTTGGATAATTTATGTTACAATTTTAACATAAATGCACATTGTTCTATAAGGATGACATCATGCCATACCTTTTACACATTTACTCGAATGAATTGTTATGCTGATAATACAATTTGTAAGGAAAAATGTATGAAGTATTTCTGGGGAAACGTTTTCAAAAGAAAGCAAACAAACACACACACAGCGCGCAAACGCACGTGTCTTTGCTAAATGAAGGCGGATTGTATAAAATGGATCAAAAAAAAAAAAAAAAACGTTTATTAACGAGCTGCAGTTTTATTAAATCACGCGCTGACACAGATGCAGTATATTAACGCCACGGGTCATCAATAAGGTGCATATTGGTCCTCAGTTTGAGTACATTATTTCCAAGCGTTTTAGTGTTTCCAAAACACTTTTCCACAGCGCGCATCACGCGCTCAAACTCATCAAAAGTCAACAAGTTCAACAAGCAACAACGAGTTATCTAAGTGACTGCTGCAGAACGCACGCGAGGGAGAGACGAGGCAGCGCACATCGCGTGTCTCATAAGTGAATGGGAATTTACCGAACGTGGCACTTGCAGGACTGTACGCAACCTCACACGAAATTTCAGGCCTTGTAGATAGGCAAGCATATATACAAATCATTTAGTAAGAAGAAATCCGAGATTTACCTTAACATATTAGAGGAAGATGCTGATAACTCGACTGAATTGATGCATGAAGAATGCACTTCCAGCAGCCATGATAAATAACAGTTGGCGGTTAAAGTTTTCTATGCACAATTTGATTTGACGAAAGTCACGAGACTGATTACTCTCTCTCTATCCAATCCACGTTGATGGATAAAAATAATTAAAATAAGCATGTAAAGACCACAAACAGAGGAAAATAGCGGAGTAAAAGTACCGATACATCACTTATAATGTACTCAAGTAAAAGTAAAAGTACACAATCTTTAAACTACTCAAAAAAGTACAATTACTGATAAAAACTACTTAATTACTGTAACATGAATATTTGTAATTCGTTACTTCACACCCCTGCCTACAGCTGTCTCTGGACTTTTTTCCCCTATGAGGATTTACTGTATTTTAAACTTAATAACATTTTTGGTTTAATCTGCATTTGAGTTCTCGGCCCTCTTTGACTCCTTTTGTGACAATATGATTTCATTCTAACAAAAAAAACAGATCAAAATCTAAACCAGCTATCACTGCAATCAAGTTGATGGATTCAAAAATTGTTGTTGATGCTGTGCTAATTGGTAAAGTAGAGAATACTGTGTTGCATGGGATCAGCAATGTTACAGGTAACTCTTTTACTTTAGACTTTTTAAAAAACGGAATTTCATATTGTTTTCATTAGCTAGTTATTACTGATGAATTCTTTATTTTGAGGTGGTTGCTGTTTTAAGCCTGAAACAAACAAAGAAGCCTTGCAACTTTTTGAGATGGAAACAGTTTTGTCAATGGAACTAAGGAAGGAAAAGAAAAAATATGACATATCATCAATTAATCATGTGGTATAGCATATAAGATAACTCCCATTTCATTCACATTGAATATGAATAGACAGTGGAATTTTAAGTTTATTACCAACTGTTTTTACACTTTTATATTTGACAGAGTGATCTAAACATTTTTGATACCTGTGGCTACGATGTCAAACCAGAGGTGAAACTACCTCCACAGATACACAACAAAGTGACAATGACAGAGAAGTAAGTGCAAACATTTAACACTAAATTAAAATATACTAGGCCTATACATCAAAGCACAAGACTGCAGTTTGTTATTGGAGAAAACAGTTTTCTCATGTAAAATGACAGTATTGGTGATCTGAAATGGTGATTTATC
This sequence comes from Schizothorax lantsangensis, assembly GCA_027422415.1. Lineage (NCBI taxonomy): Eukaryota > Metazoa > Chordata > Actinopteri > Cypriniformes > Cyprinidae > Schizothorax > Schizothorax lantsangensis. The sequence goes on from CM049840.1 coordinate 39,047,880, forward strand.
ATGTCTAAACAGAAAAAAGGTTCAAAATATGTATAGTATTATGTAGTTTTCAGTTTTCAGCAAGAGGCATTATATTCATCAAACTATAACTAATATTGTATTTACATTATTTTAATTAAATTAATTGTTTCAGCAGTACTATACTAACACTGATGTACAGCTTGATCTTGATCTTTACAGTGAGTCTAATAAAACTGAATAGGATAGCAATGCAGATATTCATCAGTTGCATAATATTGTAGACACGTAAATATAAGAGTGATGTATACACAATTCCTTGCAGTGCTTTGAAAAAGAGAATCATGCAATCCAAGACAGGGCACTTTTTGGAGAAGGACAAAAGAATTTTGGAAGAGCTAAAAAATCTTCACTGTGACCCTCACCCTTTCTGCACAGTGTTGCCCTCAGAGTCTGATTTTAGTAAGTATGAATGGATAATGCTGTTTAAGATTAATATTAATTACATAAATTAAATAATACAGTTATGCAAGACTACTGCACCATCCTCTGAGAAACTACACCACCACTATGTTACCACCACTTACTGTTAAATTATGTAATGTCAAATGAATAAGCAAATACAGACTGCATCAGATATCACTCTTGAGCAAGTTTTGTTTCATTGCTTTCATTCCCTAATTATTTATTTATTTATTTTTAATACCTTGTACAGCTCTCATGGTACCATCACTGTTAGTGTTGTTTTATGTGCAGTATAAGGGCAGGATCGTCTGACCAAAAGGATGCATATTCACACTCAGGGCAGGATACATATTAGTGCCTTTTGAAAGAGCATTGTGACAGCTTTGTATCCTTTTCTGAGTGTGTACTTAAAGGGATAGTTCACCCAAAAGTGAAAATTCTGAACATGCAATGGTCACTTCATGGAAGTTATTTCCATTTGTAATCATGTGATCTTCACTTAGGAGACCATGTGATGCATTTTAAAGCAAAGTTGGTGTTGATTTTGACTTCACATATAATCGTAAATAGAATAGGCTGATCAAATTAGTATTTATTTTAATTTTAATCAGAGATAGAAATATGATTTAAGACAGTAGTGTAAGCAAGTTTAAGCTAGTTTAATTTGAAAAAGTGTAATAGTAACTAAGACTCTATTAGACAGTATTTGAATAAACTAAGAAGAAATATTTATTTGTAACAATTGATGGAACGCTGAAAGCTGGACGCACGCGCAGTGTTGTCAAGGTAACATCTGGTCAGTCATTCCCTTTGCCAAGGGAGTTCCAAATGCTTATACGAGACAGTCTAGATGGAGTGATTAAAAACACCTGTGCATCCTTTCTCTTAAAGTTGCAGCAAGCCAGCAAGGACTAGAATGTAATAGATCGTAAAAGTGCTGTTTTGTATGTAATATGCATCAGATGGTCCACATATAGACACGTTTAGCTGTATCCACAAGTTTCCTACGCCCCATGAGGCCTTTTGTCAAAAGTGTGAGTGTCTTCCGGTATGAAGTAAACAAGCATGACGTGACACTCAAAAGCCGTGTTTCCACTGTCGGATTTCTCCGCGTCTGGAGAGTGTCAGCGCCGTGGATCATTTCATATAGTTACCAGCTAACATAAACATCATATTTTAGCTCAAAACTCACTTTCAGACAGCAGCGAGTGTTTGAAATAACTTCTGTTTGAGATCCGATGTAGATTATGATCAAGGCAGAAATATGCCATGCAAAAGAATAGCCTATGCACCAGAGCATGTGAGCGGAGCGGAGCGTGCGAAATATAGTCGGAGCGCGGAGCGGGTTTTTATCCAAAGGCCGGAGCGATCGCTCTGTCTCACTCCTGTTCCGCTCCGATACCGCTCACACCACGAGCCTAGGGCATGCACAAATCCACCCAGAATTCACCTGTGCCTTCAACAATTAACAAAACTGTCAGCCTACACTTCAAAAATCGTTCGTTGTGAAGGAGAGATGGATTTCGTGAAATATTTCCAAAAGCAAACCGACAGGTCACACAGGTGCACAATTCCTGTCAAAAAACTAGATGATAACAATGTTGAACATGATCAGGAATGTGGTGATACGATTTCAGTAAGTAAGGATTCGTATTTTAATCTAAAAAGACACATCATGCGGAAACATGACAGTGTGCTGTGCGAACATGGGGAGGCCAGAGCAAAACGTGAGCATTTTGAATATGGTTGAAATAGGAAATATTGGCTAATAATCAATTAAATAAGTTTTGTCATATGAATATTTTAATGTAGCCTACTTAACCCTGTCCGTGATTTTTTATTTCATAGAGAAAGAGATATAAATATATGTTCTATTTTGACTGATGTTGCTGTGAGTTCTTTATAGGATATAGGCTGCGTGGCGGACGCGTTGCGGAGCGGGTTTGCTGCGTGTTGATTTTCCTTTCCGCGCCTATGTTAACAGATTAGAGCAGTCACACTGCCTGCGGAATATGTGCGTATCAGGTGCGCAGTCTAACCACACTGCAACCGCGGCCCCGCGACAGAATAGAAGTGAAGCGGATTTTTCCGCAGCAGTTACGCAACAAACCCGCTCCACGTCCGTCACGCAAACAGTGTGTCCCAAGGCTTCGGTTGAAAACGGCAGGTGTTAGGCATGCAGAGGAATTTAAAATGTGAGCGAGCGTGGAGCGATTTCACCGGAGCGGGATTAAATTGTAGGTGAGCGGGGAGCGGAAATGAGCGGAGCGGTCTGCTGTAACTTTGAGCGGGGGAGCGAACACCCACGTGAGCGGGGAGCGGAAATGAGCGGAGCGGTCTGCTGTGACTTTGAGCGGTGGAGCGGGGGAGCGAACATCCACATGAGCAGAAATGAGCGGAGCGGTCTGCTGTGACTTTGAGCGGTGGAGCGGGGGAGCGAACATCCACGTGAGCGGGGAGCGGGAATTCTCACCGCTCAGCTCCGCTCACATGCTCTGCTATGCACGCTTTAGTAAAATACGACCACCTGAAAAAAATCTGACAAATTATGTATTCATTTATTTACATATTTTATCTGTCAATAAGTCTCCTCTCTTTATACCTGATGTTCATATTTAGCTCCACGTATGTCATGAATCATAATCATAGTTTTTGTTTGGGAGTTCCCCGTTTTTCTGACTGAAAATATAACAATGTATTGGGACTGGAGAGAGTGCTAAAGCTACTCATGGTCATATTTTTGATGGAAAAAATTATAAGAAATTATCATTCTTTCTAAATGTGATGTAGACCCAAACTGTCTGTGACTACAAATAAACAGAAACAGACACGACAGAAGTAAGTAGCTATGTGTGTCTCTTTCTTTTGTAAAATAACAGTAAATATCACTTTATTTCTGTGTGACTAATTATCAATCCTGACACTAATTCATCAATGTATGTAGCACTTATTTTTGTAAAACTGGTCAAATGATGCTTTAAGTAAACAACAAAACATGCAAACAAACGGCCGCTTTTATGTTCGTTTTGTGATCTCGCTATTTCTGATGAGTTTTCTGATAAACTCTGTTGGTGAAATTGCGTGACGTTGTTTCAGAGGGGCATGTAAGGGGTGGGTTTTAGTGAAGCGCAGCAGAGCTTCAGGCCCAACGGTGGAAACGCAGCGTGATTTTGGGCTCGGTGCTACAGGTCCAAGGTTTTTAGCCCCGCCCGGCCCATTGAAAGCACTGGCTCGCACTGGCCAGAGAGTGGAAAAGATCCGAAAAACACTTAGCCTCTTCGTTAAATAGCACAAGAAATACCATTGGTATGCTACTTCTGCCACCTCACCAGAAGTTATTCTTCTTATATAGCATTTGCGACAGACTAGACGCATCACCGCCGTACTACTGCCCTCCTCAGGTCATCTAGATACTCCACTTAACTTTTAAATCCTTGCGTAAAGTCCAGTCATCTGCAAAAAAAATTATAACGACTTTCACTGACTCATAATCCTTTGTGCTAAGTATAGATTTTACAGAAACATTTGTGACTCCATATTCAAATAACTTTGTTCACTGCTAAACTCAGACAGCTCCGTCTGGCCAAAGAATATGCTTATAGAAATGGGGACAGAGTCTTGTATAAACAGGCCAAATACACACTGGAAAAGGAGATCAGAGTGGCAAAGAGGAATTATTCCGATAAGCTAAGGATCCAATTCTCTTCCAGTGACACGGCTTCAGTGTAGAAAGGTCTGAAAGACATCACCAATTACAAGACACCATCCCCCAGCACTGTGGAGACTCAACAACTGGTAGCCAATCTGAATGAGTTCTATTGCAGGTTTGAAAAAACACCACTCACACCTCCTGCAACCTCCCTCTCCCCCACTCCTGAACTGCAGATAAGAGAAGATGACGTGCGCCAGGTCTTCAAAAAGAGCAAGAGAAGGAAGGCACCAGGCCCAGACTCCTGCCTGTCTGAAATCCTGTGCTGACCAGCTGGCCCCCATCTTCACACAGATCTTCAACAGATCACTGGAGCTGTGTGAAGTCCCCTCATGCTTCAAATGCTCCACCATCATCCACGTCCCAAATAAACCCAAGATAACTGGACTTAACGACTACAAATCTGTGGCTCTAACACCTGTGGTCATGAAGTCATTTGAAAAACTGGTTTTGGCTTATCTGAAGGACATCACTGGACCCTTACTGGACCCCTGCAGTTTGCCTACAGAGCAAACAGGCCTGTGGATGATGCAGTCAACATGGGACTGCATTACACACTGCAACACCTGGACAGACCAGGGACTTATGTGAGGATCCTGTTTGTGGACTTCAGCTCGGCCTTTAACACTATCATTCCAGACCTCCTCCTGCCCAAACTAACTCAGCTCTCTGTCCCCACCTCCGTCTGTCAGTGGATCACCAGCTTCCTGACAGACAGGCAGCAGCTAGTGAGGCTTGGAAAATTCTCATCCAGCACCTGAACCATCAGCACTGGAGCTCCTCAGGGCTGTGTTCTCTCCCCACTGCTCTTCTCCCTCTACACCAACAACTGCACATCTAAAGACCCTTCTGTCAAGCTCCTGAAGTTTGCAGATGACACGTCACTGATCGGCTGTCTGGTGCAGTCTTAACAACCTGGAGCTCAACATGCTCAAAACAGTGGATATGACCGTGGACTTCAGGAGAAACCCCCCTGCACTCCCCCCACTCACCATCATAAACAGCACTATGACTGCAGTGGAGTCATTCAGGTTCCTGGGCACCCCATCTCCCAGGACCTGAAGTGGGACAATCACATAGACTCCATTGTGAGAAAGGCCCAGAAGAGGTTGTACTTCCTTCACCAGCTGAGGAAGTTCAACCTGCCACAGGAACTGCTGAAACAGTTCTACTCTGCCATCATTGAATCCATCCTCTGCACTTCAATAATTGTCTGGTTCAGCTCAGCTACCAAATCTGACCTCAGAAGACTACGGAGGGAAGTCTGGACGGCTGAGCGAATCATTGGTACAACCCTCCCCAGTCTTCAAGAACTGTACATGTAACAAAGTTCGTAGAATGGGAAGAAGGAGGCGGGAACCGGCGAACATTCAACAACAAGTTTAATAAAAATAAACAAACACAAAAGTAAAGCGGCAGCCCCTCACGGACGACTGCCGCACACAAAACACAAACTAAAATCCAGGCCTGGTCCTCTCTCGTCTTCCACTGTCATCGCTCCTCCTTTTATCCTTCCGGAGCTCCTCCGTGGGACGCGAGACCGGTGAGTGGTGCAGGTGTCGCTCATTATCACTAACTCCACCGGCCTCGCTCCGTTCCCACGGCTCTCGGCCCCGCCCCACTCATCACATACCCCCATCGCCCCTCGCAGGCCGGGGGGTACTCCCGAGACTGCGCTCTACTCCCCCCCCCCCTCCTGGGGGGGCCATCCGGGCGGCCGCGGCGTACTTGGGGGTAAGGACAGACGAGGCGAGAGAAAAGGAGACGGAAGGATGAGGAGAGACAGAGACGAGAGAGGGAAAAAAAAAATTCTCGGTCCGGTTCCCCGACACACTGCCGCTCGGTCCTCAACCAGCTGAGAGGCTCTCACTCGCGGTGCCATGCGATGGTACTGGACATCTTTGGTGGACGGCCTAACGCTCCTCCGCCTCCTGGCGGACGGCGATGGCCCCTCCGGTCGAGGGTAGCCGGCGAACATTCAACAACAAGTTTAATAAAAATAAACAAACACAAAAGTAAAGTGGCAGCCCCTCACGGACGACTGCCGCACACAAAACACAAACTAAAATCCAGGCCTGGTCCTCTCTCGTCTTCCACTGTCATCGCTCCTCCTTTTATCCTTCCGGAGCTCCTCCGTGGGACGCGAGACCGGTGAGTGGTGCAGGTGTCGCTCATTATCACTAACTCCACCGGCCTCGCTCCGTTCCCACGGCTCTCGGCCCCGCCCCACTCATCACAGTACTTATCCAGAGTGAGCAAAGGGGCTGGCAAGATCACTCTGGACCCCTCACATCCAGCACACTCCCTCTTTGAACTGTTACCGTCTGGTCGTCGCTACAGAGCTCTGAGCACCAGAACGACCAGACACAGGAACAGTTTCTTCCCTCAGGCAGTCCATCTCATGAACACTTGAACTCTTAACAATAAACATGAAACACACGACACTATCATACTTTTTATTTTATTTAACACACATACTTATTACATTTCAAATTTGCACCTAACATACCTGTACATACTGAATTGTCTATTTTGTGTATTGTGTTTGTGCTATTTGTCACATTGTCCAGTTTTGTATATTTGTACATTATTTATTTTATTTTTATTTTTAATTTAAAATAAGCCCTTTGTCAGGGCTTTTGAACATGCAATCGACACCTAAACAGAGAGTACAAGAGAACAATTTTACTATTTGGAGCAGTACACTGGTGGAGAAGCCAAAGAAATTGTCCATAGCTGTGTTCATATGGAAACTAATAAAGGCTACAAGAAAGCTTGGGATCTTTTGCACAAGGAGTTTGGCGATGAGCTGAAAATAGCCAGTGCCTATATAGACAAAATGCTGAATTGGTCTCAGATAAAAACAGAGGATGGAAAGGCATTGAAAACGTATGCACTTTTTCTTATTGGATGTCGAAATGTAATGGAAGATCTTGAATATATGGACGAAATGGACAATCCCTCAAATATCAGAGTTGTCATCTCAAAGCTTCCATTCAAGTTGAAAGAGAAATGGAGAGGTAAAGCCTTTGAAATTCAAGAACAACGTGGCAGGAGAGCAAGATTTGCGGACCTTGTTGACTTTATAGACAGAGAAGCTAAGGTAGTCACGGATCCATTGTATGGAGAAATTCAAAGCTTTTCTGTTGGGGGTGAAGGAAAAGGAAAGGCGACATTTTTCAATAACAAAGTTCCAAAGAGAATTCCACAAAAAGGTAGCAGCTTTGTCACTACCATTAATCCTCTTGGAAAGGAAGCACCAGACCCTCCTGCAAAAAGAACCTCAGTGGTAACTGCCAGCGCATTTGAGAAACCATGTTTGTTTTGTCAGAAGAACCACACATTGAGTCCTGTGGTAAATTTGTAGAGTGCTCTTCCAAAGAAAGAATTTACTTTTTAAAATCAAATGGCTTATGCTTCGGCTGTCTGACATTGGGTCATCTTAGTACGAACTGTAGAAAAAGAATGATATGCCAACAATGTGCACAGAGACAACCAAGTATACTCCACATTGATAAGAATGGTGATCAAGTACACAAGCAAAAGAAAGAAGACAGCACATAGGAAAAAAGTGCATCCTCTGCTCTGGTTTCACTTGAAAAGGAATCGTGCGGTTGTACTGGGCCCAGTCTAAGGTTAGTCTATTCTTGCAATTGTAGCTGTAAAAGTCAAATCCAAAAAGAGTGAGAGAAATTTGTAGACATGTGCCTTTATGGATCCAGGTAGCTCAGCTACGTTTTGTACTGAGACACTGTTGAAACAGTTGAATGTAAGAGGAAGGGAAACTAAAATACTGCTTCGAACAATGGGACAGGAAAGGCCAGTGGATAGTTACATTGGGCCTCATTTACGAAACGAACATACGACCGAAATTTGGGCGTACGGTCGTTTCTACGCAAAACTTGGAATTTATCAATATGGACGTGAGCGGTGGCTACGATCAAATCTCACGTCAGGTCTGAGCTCGTGTACGCAAGTTTTTGAGTTAGCCTGAAATTGCGTGCAGCATAGAGAATTGTATAATGACAGCATTTTGTTAATTTAGATTATTTTCCTAAACCGACAAACAAAGCTTTTTTTTTTTTTTTTTTTTTTTTCAGGGCTTTAGCTTTATGCGCAAGTAGCAGCATAAACAACAGACCGTGAGGAATCACACATTGTCATATCACACACCTGCAGCGATTCTGTGAATGGAGAAAAACAGAAATTATAAAATGAATAAAATAAATCGGGCTACACAAAATATATTTCTCTTAATTAACAGATTAACAAAAGAAAAAAAAAACAGTGCGACAAGTATAGGCCACTTTCGTTTTTGTGAGACTCTTAATGCATTTTATTTGTTTTCTATAACTTTTTTTTTTTTAACTGACGGGGTGATCACGCAGGTGCCTCACACGCACACACACAACATTTCAGCGTTACTAACTTGACATTTCAGCCATTAATCAAACTAAAATGCAGTCAACCAAACATAAATGTTACACTGCACAATTTACAAGGTCCACTGTAAAATCAGCGTGCAGACCTGAAACAAACATTTATTGCGCATGTGAAGGGTGATATTTTACATGGACATTGGAACTCAAGTGAAGTACAAAGCCTTGTTTACATTATAGATAATAGTTTAGCAACCAAATGTTACATGGCAAAAATGGAAACATTTGGATGTCGAATGAGAGGCTTGTGAGCCCAGTGCAGTTTAGTTTCGCTTTAATTATTACTATGTGACTATTAACCGCTATATGGATTCTATCATGGATGAAATATGGATTCTATCATGGAGAAGCTCACGGCTTTGCAAAGGAAATTTGATCATGGAGATCAGAATTGGACAAATAGAGTAGCTGTGGAATCTGGAATGCGGTTACTCGCCCCAAGACTAAACAACTGCAATCTTATCTTTTGGCTCCCCTGAACCAGCACTGGCCTTGGCCTTGGCTGCTGCTGAAAAAATCATCCTGGAAAGAGCACTGCATTGTGACGCTCTTGCGTTCCTCCCCCAATCTAAAGACAGCTGCTGATTACACACACACACACACACACACACATACACACAAAAACTATTACAGATACACCTCCCAACCCCGATCCCTCGCCTCCATCGCTTTGAACCGCCAGCCTGACAAGCGGGTCTGGACCAGCGCTAATCTGGCTGCAGGACCGGATGGCTGATTGCCAGAGCTGGATTACTTCCCCTGTTGCAAAGTCGTGTGTCTATGATGTATTATGTGCTTTGTGTTGCAGAGGTGTTTTTCCTGTTCTCACACTGTACTCCTGGGGGAGCATAGTCTGGGAGTTATTTTTTTCTCCTTATATACATTCCTCTTGTTTGCTGTATTTCTTCAATTCCCTGTCTTCCTGTCCTGTCTACCCCATTGTCATATATGTATGTTGTGTATGGACAGGTCGATGGCTAATTTCGCTGGTACTTGTGACTAGTGACAATAAAGGGCTACTACTACTACTACTACTAATTAATTCATTTTAGCTTGACGTTGTAGCCTATTCTGTTTATAATGAATGCCACTATAGCCTAATTTGTGTTTTACTTCATAGTTTAATATAAAATTTTATAGCTACTAATTTTTTCATTCTTGTTTTGTAATACCGTTAAATTTAAAGGGTTTGTTGTGGATTAAGGAGAACTAAATAATCTATATAGTGTTTATAATATTTATAAATTTTTCGTTATATTTACTGGTATTTAATATACATATAAATTAATGCCATTGTTTGCAATTATAAGGTTAAAGGGTGTTTTTGGAGTAAGATAAATTTCTCTTTCATGAGATTACTTCCTCTTTTTGGCCGGGTTATGTTTCTCCGTGTCGTAAACTTTAGGGGCGAGGCTTCTAAACCGGGGTGTTTTTAGGGGCGTAATATTCAAATGACGATTGTTTTCAGCCGCCACAATTATCAGCGTACGATCTTTCGTATGATGGGATTGACTGCATACGAATGTTTCATAAATCACACGTGAGCTCTGTCGTAAGTTGATTTGTGCGCTCGGATCTGCGCTCGTTTCTACGTTAGATTGATAAATGAGGCCCATTGTGTCTAATCTGGAAGTATGTGGACTGGAAGAAAAAGAGTATATAGATCTTCCAAGAGTTTACACACAGAAAAGTATTCCTGTAAGAAAAGAAAACATTCCCTCACAACGACACATAGAGAAATGGCCTTACTTGAGTAAAGTGTGCCTTCCTACTATTGATGCAGAAATTGGCTTGTTGATAGGAACCAACATTCCTAAAGCATTGGAACCTTGGCAGGTCATTAATAGTAAAGGAAATGGTCCCTATGCATTAAAAACTACCTTGGGTTGGGTAGTAAATGGCCTCAGCCAAGAAACTGATAGCTGTTGTATTGGAAAGGAAATGCAGCCAGCCATTGCTGTCAACCGGATTTCTGTTGAGAGTATTGAACACCTGTTAGTGCAGCAGTACAATACAGAATTTGCAGAACGCTGCAGTGAAGACAAACCCGAGATGTTACAGGAGGACCGCCAGTTCAGTGGCGGACTGACCATCTGGTGCACCGGGAGTTTTCCCGGTGGGATGCTGTACAATGTGGGCTGGCCCTTTGCGTAATATATATAAAAAATGGATTGTAGTAAATGTACGTATATCCTTCCATCGGCCCAGACGAATGGCCCGGGCCACGCAGCCCACTTTATTCAAATATTCTAATTAATATAGTGTGCTCCGGCTCAGTGCAGCAGCTCAAAAGCGCTCCTCAGTGTCAAAATGTTTGAAATAGCCAATCAAAGTGTAGAAGGCGGGATTTACTGTCCACAGACACTGAGCTGCGCACGACCTGAATGCGAGCTGCTAAACATGACGAGACAATTCAGCAATATTAGCCAACCGTTTAGATAAACGGCAGACATTAATTTTCAGGAATGCAAACTACTACTGGCCTTTTCAAATTTCTCAGATTTTAATGCCGTTATTCGAATCGTCACAATGTAGGCTACATAATGCAGTTTTCAGCAGACATGAGATAAGAGTTAATGTAAATCTCCTTTCTTCCGTGATTTCACGTGAATAAGAAAATGTTTAAAAAGCTATACAAATCATTCTCAATCTTACTCTAGAACATTGTAAATCTGAAGACTTTTGCTTTCGAGTGCTGTACATAGGAAAGTGATTTATATTATAGGCCTAATAAAAATATAATTTGCTTATTAATTCACATGCATTAGCCTATTTTATATACACACTGGTGGTTAAAAGTTTGAAATAATTAAGGCTTTTTATTTATTTATTTGAAAGAAGATTGAATTTATTTGATCAAAAATACAGTAAAACAATAGCCTAATATATATGAAATAATACACTTAAAATAGTGGTTTTCTATTTAGGATGTTTTAAAATGTAATTTATTTCTGTGATCAAAGCTGAATTTTCAGCATCATTACTCCAGTCTTAAGTGTCCCTTCAGAAATCATTCTAATGCTGCCTAATTTGGTGCTTAATTAGGGCCCAAGCCAGTAAGGCGCAGGGCCCTCTTGTTTTTCTAAGGATTATTATTATTATTATTATTATTATTTTTCTTTCAAGGTTTTGGGGGGTTTTGGGGCCCTTAACATACACGAAAACTCTTGAAAATTGGCACACATGTTGGAATCTGCGGCCATTAGGACACCGCAGAGGCTGGGACCCGGGCGTGCCCTGGAAGACAGTCAGAAAACAGATGTATATCTCACACATACTTGCACATATTCATATGAAACTCGGTACACATATAGATCTCACTGAGCTGAACAAATTTCACGCTGCATGTCATAGGTTCCGCCCAACAGGAAGTCGGCTATTTAGGGCTGTTTAAAAAGTGCATGCTCTGGAATTTGATATACTCCTCTGAGGATTACCACCCGATTGCCACCAAACTCTGTGAACATGATCTCAAGATATTGGGGATGCTAAATTGCGAAGATATTTTTGATATCTCGAACGGTTTGCCCGTGGCGAGGCGATGAAGTTATGGCGAGAAATGAGAGACGGGAAGCGTCTAGTAACAGCCACATACATTGTCTGATTTTGATCAAACTTCAGGGTTTTGTTCGTTGTATGATGCCGATCTTATATATGTGACTATTAGGAGTCAAAGTTATAGCGCCACCAACTGGCAGCAGGAAGTGTGTCATTTTCAAAATGCTTTGAATTCAGCATCTTATTTTTACTCAGTTTGCTTCAAACTTCATCAGAATAATGTCAAAACACGGCCGATGTAAAACTGTGAAGGGAATATTGATATCTAAAATACTGTTGCCGTGGCAACGTGTCAAACCTCAATATTCTTTTCCGGTGATTTTGAGGCAGATAACATGATTAGAATGTCATGAAACTCAACACACATATGAGTATTAATGATAGTTAGACACTGAAAAAAGCTCATAAACGGGCGTGGAAGAGGCACTCTATAGCGCCACCTTTTGTCAAAAATAGGGGGGTTAGTTTTAGCTACAGACACCAAACTCGGTACATAAATTGCTCTAATCAAGCCGGACAACTTTCTAATTTACACTCATTAGCTACGACCAACAGGAAGTCGGCTAATTTAATTTTTATGTGGATAAATGCCAAAATATGGCTCTGAATTAATGCATACTCCTCAGAGGAGAATTATACTACATACACCAAACTTTGTCTACATGATGCCAAAACATTGAGGAACTTAAATTGTAAATGGATTTTGGATATGTGAACGGTGTTGCCGTGACGATTTATTAAAGTAACAGTCTTTTACAGTCTTGATGGTTTGGATTAACCCTTTAATTGCTGTATCAATTAAAACCAGACTGCCAGAGGGTTACTGTAAATGCATGTGCTCGCTGTGCCCCTTTTTCTTGATGCCACCGGGGTGGCGGTTGCACTGACGGCTTGGGCCCGCCATCGCTGCTTGCAGCTATATTTATCAGTTATTATTTGTGATCAATTATTAATAATGGTTTTATTATTGGTATAATGGTTCTCAGTTAAAGAACAGCATTTATTTGAAATAGAAGTACTATTAGTAATAGTAATAAGTGTAAATATCTTTACTGTCACTTAAATCAATTTAATCAAAGTCCCTTTTTGTATTGTCTTTCATTTAATGCAACATTGTTGAAGAAAAATATTAATTTATATTTTTTAATCTTACCCAAGACTGAATGGTATCACATTTTCCACAAAAACATAAAGCAGCACAACAGTTTTCAGCATGGATAATAATCAGAAATGTTTACTGAGCAGCAAATCAGAATATTAGAATATTTCTGAAGGATCATGTGACACTGAAGACTGGAGTAATGATGCTGAAAATTCAGCTGCTCATCACAGGAATCAATCATATTTTACTATATAGTTGCATAGAAGGCAGCTGTTTTAAATTGTAACATTATATTAACATTTACATTTACATTTAATCATTTAGCAGACGCTTTTATCCAAAGCGACATACAAATGAGGAGAACAATAGAAGCAATCAGACCATCGAGAGAGCAACAGTATACAAGTGCCATGACAAGTCTCAGTTAGTCTAGCACAGTACACGTAGCTAGGATTTTTTTTTTTTTTTTTAAATAGAATAGGTAAGTGATAGTATTGGTTGGTCAGGTGCTGGCGAAAAAGATGTGTCTTTTAGATGTTTTTTGATTATATATTGCACAGTACTGTTTACTGTATTGTTCATCATCAAAATTATTTGTATACTCTTTTCCACAATTGGAGCTCTATTCCTTAAAGTGATAGATGTCAAGCTCCTGCAAAAGGACAAATACTGTATATGACCAATAGAAAGGCACCATAAAAACAGTCCGCATTCTGCACTATTCAAGTCTTCTAGACGATACCAGAGCATTGTGTCATATGGACTGATTATATTGGTATTTAACTTTAGTGATATTAAACTGTCCCTTGTAAAAATTCTTTAAAATTATTTACTATTTGCCATATACACCAGAAAAGGCAAATTATAATGTCAAGAATATGCCACCCATTTATGGTGTGTGTGTTGCGGATGGGGTTTGGTGGGCTGCTCTGTGCCAAAAAGTCCAGGGCCACTTTTTGGCCCCAGTCTGCCCCTGCGCCAGTTCATGAGGTTCGTTGAAAAGTCAACACAATTAGTAGACGGACGTTACTGCATTGGCTTACCAATGAAACATGAAACTGTGAAAATGCCAAACAATCATGGTGTCGCAGAACAACATGGTAACAGTTTGAAAAGAAGGCTGAGTATGAACCCAGACTTTCATGAGGATTACAAAATCTTCATGAAGGATATCATAACGAAAGGTTATGCAGTCCAAGTTCCAAAAAATCATTTAAGCCAAAATGATGGCAGAGTGTGGTATATTCCCCATCATGGGATATACCATCCTAAAAAACATAAGATTCGTGTAGTCTTTGATTGCAATGCAGCGTATCAAGGTAAATCACTGAACAAGCAGCTGCTGCAAGGACCTGATCTCACTAACTCTCTGGTAGGAGTTTTGATTAAGTTCAAACAAGAACCAGTGGCTCTTATGGCAGACATAGAGTCTATGTTTTATCGAGCAAAGGTTCCAGAAAAAGACGTTTATCTGCTATGTTTCTTATGGTGGCCAGAGGGTGACTTGCAACACCCCTTGTGGAATGCAGAATGGTTGTGCATCTGTTTTGGGCCACATCTTCCCCAAGCTGTGCATCCTATGCACTTAGGAGAACGGCGGAAGATGCCAGGCATAAAGTACCTCTAGAACTAGTGGACACAGTGTTGCTGAACTTTTATGTTGATGATTATCTGAACTCTGTGTCAACAGAGACCCATGCTAGACAGAGCTAAAGAAGTCAAAGACCTAGATTTGAGTCACAATATGTTGCCTATGGAAAGAGCTCTAGGAGTCCAGTGGTCAATAGTGTTGCTTTCGTCAACGAAAATTATGACTAAATATCGTCGTCAACGAACATTTATCGCGTGACGAAAACGAGACGAGACGCAACGTAAATGCTGGTCATGTGACGATGACTACAATTAAATGTATAATGCAATATTGTTGACGAATAAAAACAAGACTAAATGTATTTTACAAATAAAAACTATGCTAAAATGTCTCTTAATTTTCGTTGACCAAAACGAGACGAAACAAAATGTTATAACGTTATTTTGTCTCGTTTAGTTGCGTTATTATTATTATTTTGCAGTATTTCTGTTTCCTGTGTCACAGGGTTCCCAGGTTTTTCGCAACAAAACCCACCCAATTGCTACTCAAAACTAGCCCAATCGCATTTCTAGGGGAGTGTTGCCAAAACCGCGGACTTGGCAACACTCTGCGCAGACGCAGGCGACGTCACTTCCTCAGGCCCCACTCGCGGCATTATTTAGAAGATGACCACAAACAAAGTTAAGTATGACACAGAGAAAGGGACAGATGGCCGGCTTCATCTAACTTCAGTTTACAAGCAATACAAGTAACAGACACACACATTTTATTTGCACTTTTTAGTATGTTATTGTAGCTCAAGCATTCAAGCACCTTGTTTCTCTTTGTTAAACTTGAATGTATAAAAAGAAAATTCTGGCATTGTCATGTGATGCTATTTTATTTATTGTTTTTATTTATTTAAATTTATGTCTGTGTACTTCTAACATGTTTGGTTGGTAAAATAAATGTTGTAAATTCAAATCATAGCATCTTCCGTGTCTGGAATGGATGTATTCTTGAGTCTATAAGGTAACAATAATATAAGATAACCTTGTTTGAAATGGGTTTGGCTAAAAGAAAATTTTGGTTTCGTCTATACTACTAGGTACTTATACTATATTGACTGGGTTAAATAGAATTGCATTACTAAAAAGAGACAAAATACAATTTTCTTTTTTGTTATCAACAATTTTTTTTTTTTTTTTTTTCACACACAACACAACATAATATCCAAAATAAAACAAAACAAAACAGCAGACACGTACTCAACATCTCAAGGTTCAATCAAAAGGGAGGGAGAGAGGGAAGGACAACAAGAACACAAAAGTTACTCCTTTATATAATCACGTATATTCAACAAAAAACACTGCCAAGCATCAATGGTCGAAGGCCTGGCCCCACCGACTCGCGCCGTTGTACATTCACATGAGACAATTTGCAGGAGGCTACGGATCCAATACGTTTTTCTACACATGTGTGGAGTAAACCAGTTCTGGATTATTGTCTTCTTCACAGCTGTAAAACCAGCAAACAACATTCTCTTTTGCATTGAACTAATACAGAGACCAGAATCATCATTAAGAAGACAGAAACTTGGGTTAACAGACCAATCAATTCGCAGTAATGATGACAAAACCAGGTTTACATGTGTCCATAGACTGATGACGACAGGACATTCCCAAAACATATGCAGAAAAGTGCCCGATGATGTAGTGTTACATATATGGCAGTTCAAATTTGACTGCAGTTTCATTTTAAATCTTTTGTAAGGAGTTATGTATGCTCTATGAATGACTTTGAAGTGAATAAGACGATGAGCCAGATTTTTAGATGTTAAGCTGAGATTAGACCATACTCTCTCCCAGTCGACAGATAAATTAAGGTCAGATAATTCCCTATTCCAAATAGTTTTAATAGAAAGAGGTTTTGTAATACAATCAATAATTTTATTATATATGAAGGAAACAGATGGCCGACCAGCAGATGGTGCAATCCAGTCCCACATAGGATGAGAGGAAATGGAAGAAGACCAAGGAACGCCATACGCTTTGAGAGCAGAACGTAATTGAAGAAAAACTAAATATGCAGATGCTGGTAGACAAAATTTGTCTCTCAATGCCTGAAATGAACAGAGGCCCTGGTTATCATATATATCACCGCACGTGTTTACACCTAAAGAGGACCAAGAGGGTTGGACAAATGGACGATTTCCACATACAAAGTTCAAATTGTGCCATAAAGGTGTACTGTTACAGAATTTGAAGGGTCCACCTATCCGACGTTCAACCGTTTTCCAGATTTTAATAGAGTTAGCCACAACCGGACCAAATTTATAATTATCCCCTTTTTTTCCTGTGCCAGTAAATAAAATATCTTGAAGTCTATTTGGTTTAACCTTGTCAGCTTCAATCACCCTCCATAAAACTGTAGATTGAGGATCAACCCAATTATGAAGAGCCTTAAGCTGGAACGACCAATAATATAATTCAAAATTTGGTACAGCCAGTCCTCCTGCGCTATTAGGATGTTGTAATGTGGTAAGTTTAATTCTGGGACATTTATCAGTCCAGATAAACTTAGAAATTATGGAGTTGATCTCTTTAAAGTAACCTGGAGGGGGAGAAAGTGGTAGCATAGAGAAAAAAAAATTAAATCGAGGTAACAAATTCATCTTAACAGTGGAGATCCTTCCTTGGAGAGCGACTTTAAGATTCTTCCATCTTTGAATGTCATTTTTGACCTTAACTAAAATGTTATTAAAATTGTCTCTGGCAATCTTATGAATGTTTTTATATATGGTAATGCCCAAATAGATGAAAGATTCCTTAATAGGGATAAATGAAGGAATAGAAAAATTAATCTTAACATTGTTAATTGGCATTAAAGCAGATTTGCTCCAATTTATTTTATATCCTGATAGGCTACTAAAATTATCAAATTCCTTAATTACAAAATACAATTTTCATTGACTAAAACTAGACTAAATGTCATCAGTTTTCGTCGACTAAAACTAGACAAAAATAGTCATGGATAATTCTGACTAAAATAAGACTAAAATGTTCA
Organism: Schizothorax lantsangensis; assembly: GCA_027422415.1. Taxonomy (NCBI): domain Eukaryota; kingdom Metazoa; phylum Chordata; class Actinopteri; order Cypriniformes; family Cyprinidae; genus Schizothorax; species Schizothorax lantsangensis. Next base: position 39,065,747 of record CM049840.1, read on the forward strand.
GACTTTTAGTTGACTGAAACTTGACTAGACTAAAAAGAGTATGAACGTGACTAAAACTAATACAAACTAAAATGACAGCTTCACACAAAGACTAGACTAAAACTAAAATTAAAACAGGCCACCAAAAACAACACTTGTGGTCAACTGAAACTGACATGTTCACATTTAAAGTGTAGATACAAGCAAAACAATCAACCAGACGAGGTCAGCTCAATATACAACCCTCTTGGATTTCTGGCACTTGTCATCTTGCCAGCTAAACAACTACTGAGGAACCTATGTAAAGATAAAAAAGGCTGGGATGAAGAGATACAAGATGATCAAGAACAAATATGGTGCAACTGGCTCTTGGACTTACAACAACTTTCTAAGTTTACAGTGCCCAGATGTATCAAACCAGCAGATCTAGGATCTACAAAACAGGCTCAGCTCCATCACTTTGCTGAAGCAAGTGAAACTGGATATGGTATTGTGACTTATATTTTGATAAAGAATGACAAGGGTGACAAACACTGTTCCTTTCTAACGGCCAAATCAAGGGTGGCACCTTTAAAACAGATTACAATACCAATAATGGAATTGACTGCTGCTGTTGTTGCAGTCAAAATTGAAAAAATGATGCAACAAGAGTTACACTTGAATCTTGAAGAATCAGTCTTTTGGATGGATAGTACGACTGTGTTGAAGTACATTGAGAACATCTCGGTTACGTATGTAACGTCTCGGTTACGTATGTAACGTCTCGGTTACGTACGTAACCCTCGTTCCCTGATGGAGGGAACGGAGATGTTATGTCGTGACGACATAGGGGATTTACTTGGAAGCCCCAATCATCTCTGACTAAGAGAAAACGCCAATGAATATTGGCTAGTGGAATTTGCATACCTGAGCCACTCCCCGTGCACACGGGTATAAATAGGCGACAGGTGCATCCACTCGTCAGGTTTTACGCTGAGGAGCCGAGAACATGTCCCTGGCACCCAGCGATGGTTCAAGATTGTGGCATGGGGACATAACGTCTCCGTTCCCTCCATCAGGGAACGAGGGTTACGTACGTAACCGAGACGTTCCCTATCTGTCGGTCACTACTAGTTATGTCGTGACGACATAGGGGTCCTATGGAAAGCGCCACAACCTGAACCCCGTCACAACCTTGTGGCATGCAGATGCTGACAAGCGAGCGCGTGACAGACAAATGCCATGCGATAGGTCGCAACCTTCCCGTCACCCCAGCGCAAATTCGCTAACCTTGGTGCCCGCAGGGACCACTGAGTACATCGCTGCTGGAGATAGCCAAGCCGCTGTTCCTCTCCCCAGAAGTCGGAAGGGATTTCGACCTTCAATGAAAGATGCTTCACGTCTTTCCTGTTTGTTGTTACAGCTTGGCAGTAACGACGGGGAAGCGAGCCTTCCAGAGAAGGGCGCTACGGAGGCCACATCCTGCCCGAAGGGAGGTCCCATGTGGAGACACTGATATGGACTGACCCAGGCCTGGGGCAGTACTACATACGACTGGACCCTGGGGCAGATCCTACCTAGGAGTAGGGAGGAGGGCTACCAGCAGGGCCTGACAGAGAGCTCTGTCAAAGGGAAGACACGGGTTACCATGAGGGAAACATTACCGTGGACGAATACACGTATGGGCAAAGCCATACGGACACCTAGCCGAGTAAAGGGGCTGACCGGAGACCCGGGCGAGCTAGCACAAGTACTGGGCCTGGCGTCAGACTGCTCCGCCCAGTCTGACTGCTGGGGGTGCTGGAGGAACTCCACCAGGGTTCGCCGTCCGGGGAACTGAACTGGAGGAGAAAACAGGCGCTCGTATCCCCGGGTGAGGGGGAATGGCGCAGCAAGCGTGACACCGGCCAGTTCTTCCCGCCACTTACCTGTTACCCAACACATGGGAAGAAACTGGCTCAACGCGGAGACTGTAGAATCTCACGAAGGTGTTCGGTGTCGCCCAGCCCGCAGCTCTACAGATGTCTGCCAGAGAGGCGCCGTGCGCCAACGCATTGGAGGAGGCAACACTCCGTGTGGAGTGAACCCTCACCCCCATGGGGCACGGCTCTTCTTGGGATTGGTACGCCAAGGCGATGGCATCCACTATCCAGTGGGCCAACCTCTGCTTGTAGAAAGCCTTCCCTTTCTGCTAACCTCCGTAACAGACAAGGAGCTGCTCAGAGTGTCGCCGAGGCCTCGACAGTGTCGCCGAACAGTCAAGCCTGGGAGACGCGAGCGTCGAGAAAGCTCACTTTGTTGACATCGCTCCTCTCAGCAAGGCTGAGCCATAGACGGCGCTCTTGGACCACCAGTGTGGACATCGCCTTCCCGAGGGACTGCGCTGCGATTTCAGTCAGTCGCTGAGCGCAGTTCCTGCTTCAACCTCGGGTTGGTACTACCCTCGTGCATTTAATGCCTTGGCTTGGTGTACTCGCAGGATAGCCATGGCATGCAGCACAGAGGCGGCTTGGCCCGCAGCACTGCAAGCTTTGGCCGCAAGAGTGGCCGTCAGTTTACAGGCTTTGGACGGGAGACGAGGACAATTCCTCCAAGTGGCGGCGTTTTGCAGGCACAAGTGCACTGCAACCGCACTCTCCACCTGGGGAATGTCAACGTACCTCCTAGCCACCCCGCCATCGAGGGTAGCGAGGATGGAGAAGGCATACGAGCCGCTTCTGGCCGTAAAAAGGGGCCGTCCACAACTTCATCAGCTCCTCGTGCACTTCCGGGAAGATAGGAACCAGGGCAGGGCGTGGTCGCGAGCCACGGCCCGTGCCAAAGAGCCAATCATCTCGCTGCGAGGGCGCGGGACTAGGAGGTGTGCACGCCTCCAGCCCCGATCTCGCGGCGGCCCGGGAAAGCACGGCTGTCAACTCTGGGTCCGATTCGGCAGCGGCCGCAACACCCGAGGGGTGCAGCTCTGCCGAATCTTCATTCTCAGAGGACGATTGCCCATCCCCCGATGCCGCGATCGACATTTGATCCTCTATCGGCACGCCGAATGAAACGCTGGGCACGCCGTGAGACGGCACAGCAGAATCACGGGGAGCCGCACAGAACAGCTGCTGCGGGAGGAGTGAAAGGTCCGTGGGGACTGGCCCGGCGGAAAGCTCTCACTGTAACCCTCAGATCGCCCAGAGCACTAGCCGATGGGTTTCTGCTCGTGGCAGAGAAGCCAGCGCGGGTAGTGACAGAGGGAGCCCCTCCCATCCCCGTGAGGAGAGAGAGGCGCGATCGCAGCGCCGCCATGGTTACACGCTCAGAACGAATGCATAAACCATCCACGAACGCAGCTTCAGCGCGCTGGATGCCCAGACACTGAAGACAACGATCGTGGCTGTCGACGGAGGATAGGAAACGACCACAACCAAGAGGACATGGCCGGAACAGCGTCTTTAAAAAGACGTGAACCGACCGTGATTTTTGCTCTTTTAGGAAATCTGCTCTTTTAGTTGAAGTGCCCAGGGGAATCGCTGCAGACAGGGACACCGCTGTTCGCACCGTAATGCCAACCAGAACAGCTTCCAGACAGATGATGAATGGCTTTGTGGAGATCAACACGTTCATCCACTCGGCTCTGAAGCAAAAATCTGATGAGTGGATGAACCTGTCGCCTATTTATACCCGTGTGCACGGGGAGTGGCTCAGGTATGCAAATTCCACTAGCCAATATTCATTGGCGTTTTCTCTTAGTCAGAGATGATTGGGGCTTCCAAGTAAATCCCCTATGTCGTCACGACATAACTCGTAGTGACCGACAGATAGGGAACCCTCGTTCTCTGAAGGAGGGAACGGAGACGTCACGTCAGGTGACCGACGAATTGGGATCTCGCTTAGCGAGACCAATCCACTTCGAGTGTAACTAAACGAGCCAATGCACATTGGTATGCGATTATTGCATCCAGCTGCCGCTGATCACAGCATGAGTATAAGTAGGCAGCAGGTTTTCGCTGAGGAGCCGAGCTGGTGACCCGGCCGGTTCCTTCAGGGAACAAGGGTTACATATGTAATCGAGACGTTCCCTTTCAGTCGGTCACTCCAAGTCACGTCAGGTGACCGACGAATTGGGATCCCTACCAAAGGGCCACGGATACTGCCCCTTCCAGTGTCCTGTGGAAGCCTCCTGCACCCCTACTTTTTGGCGCAGGTCAGGGCTTACCACGAGAAGACCAGCTACTGTTGCTATGGCACTACCAACTCAGTAAGACTGGATAACACTGGGAAACGTACCACGCTGCGGAAGCCCATCCTTCCCGAAGGAGGTTCAGAAGCACTTACGCATATAAACAACCGTTTAGGTACATATGGAAGATTAGAGGTGATTGTAGCCTCTTGGATAATGGCAGAATGCCTGCCGGGGAAACACGGGCTCTGAGGCTATACCGTGGACTTTACACATATGAGAACCAATTAGGTCTCTACATATGGACCCCAGCCCTCTACCAGTTCTCACGGATTCATCGAGTGAGGGCCTGGCGCCAGACAGTCCGCCACGTCTGGCTGCCGAGGGGACGGAGGAGCTCGACAGGGTCTACTGTACGGACTTTCTGGAGCAGTTTTAGCAAGCCGACCCGAAACCGGAGCCTCTCAGTGCTTCTACCCGTTTGAGGTGTGAACACAGGAAGGAACCGATTCCACACGAAGGCTATAGAATCTAGCGAACGTGTTTGGGGTCGCCCATCCCGCAGCCCTACAAATATCTGCCAGCGAGGCACCATGAGCCAACGCCCAGGATGATGCCACACTTCTAGTAGAGTGGGCTCTTAACCTGAACAGGGAGGGCACACCCTGTGCCTGATAAGCCAGGGTGATGGCGTCCACTATCCAGTGGGCCATTCTCTGCTTGGAGACGGCATTCCCCTTCTGCCGGCCTCCGTGACAGACAAAGAGCTGGTCTGAGGTCCTGAAGCATTGCGTCCTGTCAACGTAGCATCTCAATGCTCGGATGGGACAAAGCAAAGCTAGGGCTGGGTCTGCCTCCTCCGAGGGCAGTGCTTGCAGATTCACCACCTGGTCCCTGAAGGGAGTAGTGGGAACCTTGGGCACATAGCCGGGCCGGGGCCTCAGGATTACCTGGGAGTCAGCCGGCCCAAACTCTAGGCACGAATCGTCGACTGAAAATGCGTGCAGGTCCCCTACCCTCTTGATGGAGGTCAACGCAAGCAGGAGCAGAGTCTTCATTGAAAGAAACTTCAGCTCGACTGTCTGCAAAGGCTCAAATGGGCCCTGCTGTAGTGCTCTGAGCACTAGAGGCAGGTACCAAGAGGGTATAGAGGGGGGCCGTGGAGGATTTACCTTCTCGCCCCTGGGGATGGAGTCTCTACTCTCCGGAGAGCGCAGCTCGTGACAGCTTGTCAGCTGCCCGGTTGAGCAAGCCCGGAATGTGAATGGCACGAAGCGACCTCAGATGCTTCTGACTCCATAGGAGGAGGTGGCGGGCGAGTTGCGACATGTGACGGAAGCGTAGACCACCTTGTTGGTTAATGTATGCAACGGTCACTCACAGTGTGTCCGTGCGGACCAGTACGTGCTTGCCTTGTAAGCACCTATTGAGACGGTTCAGGGCCAGGCGTACTGCCAGCAACTCTAGGCAACTTGTGTGCCAGCGCAGTTGGGGCCCGTCCAAACCCTGACACTGCAAGCCCGTCGAATGTGGTGCCTCAACCGGTGGTGGAGGAATCCATGTAAATCACAGCATGCCTGGAGACCTGTTCCGGGGACATTCCCGCCCGGAGAAATGAAAGGTCTGACCATGGGGTGAGGGTTTGGTGGCAGGCCGGTGTGACTTGGACCCGGTTGCCACGCCCACCTCGGGACTCGGCCATGGAGCCAGTGTTGAAGCGGTCTCGTATGAAGCAGCCCCAGTGGCGTGACTGCCGCCACATCTGTCATATGCCCCAGGAGCCTCTAAAATTGTTTCCGTGGGACTGCTGTCTTGCTCTTGAACGTATTCAAGCAGTTCAACACCGACTGAGCACGTTCCTGCATGAGGCGTGCTGTCTGATTGACCGAATCCAACTCCATATCAAGAAAAGAGATCCTCTGCGTCGGGGAGAGTTTGCTCTTTTCCCAGTTGACCTGAAGGCCCAACTGGCTGAGGTGCAAGAGCACCAAGTCCCTGTGTTCACACAACTGGCAACAGGGATAGCCCGAAGGGGTTTACATTTATGCATTTACATTTATGCATTTAGAAGACGCTTTTAAACAAAGCGACTTACATTGCATTCAAGTTACAGTTTCTACATTTTATCAGCTCTTGCTTTCCCTGGGAATCGTACTATAAGCAAAGTACTCACGTCTGTGTTAAAGCAACAAAACTTGGATGATGAAGGCCTTCAAACTGTCTTATGCAAAGTTGAAGCCATTGTTAATGACAGACGAAGACATCAGATGATCCCAATTATCTTGATGCGCTGACACCAAATCATTTATTGTTGTTAAAATCACAGGCAATACTGCCACCAGGCATATTCAGAAAAGAAGATCTTATGCACGTAGGCGTTGGAGGCAAGTGCAGTATCTTGCATTGGATTTATTCTGGAGCAGATGGACTGCTGAATACTTGCCTCAATTACAAGAACGTCAAAAATGGTCTAAGACCCACAGAAACCTGCAGATAGGAGATGTGGTTCTCATAGTGGATCACTGTGCACCAAGAAACTCATAGATGATGGGCAGGATCATAAAGACTATGCCAGACTCAAATGGGACAGTAAGACGTGTAGTGGTGCAAACAAAAACCAATGCATTAGAAAGACCAATTAATAAGCTTTGTTTGTTAGAAGTGTCTGTTTAAATTTATATTTGTAACTGGAAACAAAAGAAAAATGAAAGAATTATTCTCAGTGTTTATGGTCCATCAAAGTAACTGGTAATTGATGTAGTCTCCCTCCTGTACACTTGGGGCCGGACAGCCATAATAGACATTATGCAAATATGAGAATATTGAAGTATTGTTAAAATTATTATTACTGCATTTGTATTTTTATAATCTTTAAGAATGTTTATATTGTTATCATATGCTTTTATTATATCCTTGCTAACTGATGAGGTAACTAAGACGTCATATCCGAGGTATTGATATAGCAAGCAAGAGACGGAGCAATACAGATTTGACCGTCGTTCCATATTGTGTTGTTCTATAAAGTTAAAAGAATGTTCCTGCTTTGAAGTACAAATAAATGGGAATCAAAAAGGAATATAACGAATTGGATGAGTTCGTTGCGTCAGACTGGTTGCTTTAAACAAATGGTACATTCGCAAAACTTGGATCATTAGGAGTGCCATTACATACACTATTAATCTCTTCCTGAGTTATAATCCTAAATTCATCCCATCTTGCCTTTGAGTATTTTTATATTTTCCTGGCCTGTAATCCTGCTCTATAACCAGTTTCCTTCCAAACCTGCTTAAAATCATTAATATTCTATTTGCTAAAGTCTTAGCATGTCTGATGTCACCAATCTCTTGATTTATAGCGCTCGATAACTTCAAAGAGCTAATCGATCCAAAAATCCCTTTTCCATCTTTAATTTTAAAAATCACCTTGAATTCTTGATCTCCTCTATTATTCTCCATCTTCCAACTCTTAACTTGTCTATCTATATCGCTATCTGTAGAATTTTCAGCATCCTGTGGAATTTTACGATCTCTCTTCCCTTTTTTGCCCTTTATTTTCATCAATTCCTCTTCAACCTTCCCAACCCCCAAGACCCACCCGACATAGGCTGACTGTCAGACTATTCAACAGAATGTGAGATATATTATTTCATTCTGCTTCAATCGAGAATCGGCTTTGTTTGTCATCCAATCCACCCTCACTGGACGTTGTACCCACATTCTTTTTTTTACAGTTGCACTCCCCCGGAAACAGGTGGATACGTAAAAATTGTGTATCGTATCGGCGTTTCGTTCAGATGGATCCGGCGTTTTGGGAGCCTGAAACCGCTATTTTTTTTTTAAATCGGGTCCCAGAGTGGATAAACCTGAAAACTACACTTTTGGGTTTTCGTGTGTACAGCCAATCTGTATATTTTGTGAAACGATAATGTCATCACCCCATGGCTCGCCCCTAGTCAGACACTGCTACGTCACGTACAACAACAACAGCAACACCAACAACAAAGGCAGACTACATGCATGTTCATGCTGCAGAATCTACTAAGCCTATCAGCTTTACTACCTTTACTACCTTTTCTTGTTGTTGTGTTGGGTTTGTATACAGTGCGCAAGGTTTATGCGCATGCTTCAAGTCATCTTCTCTGTTTACAGCGTATCTCTATGGCAGAATTACAGCGCCACATACTGGTCTGGCATGTATACTACATTGTTTTGAGTCGGTTTCAGTGGTTTCGTGTGTATGCAGATATTTCTTGAGACGACGACGTGTTTACAGAACAACAAGGAATAAAAAGATTGGATAGGGAAAGCTCTGGCTTCGTGTGGATGAGCCCTAAATGTACTGTGATCAGTCTGTGGGCATGCCATCTGAGGATGTGATTATGCATCATTACATGGAGAACAAGTCAAGTCAAGTCACCTTTATTTATATAGCGCTTTTAACAATACAGATTGTGTCAAAGCACTTAACAGTATCAAATTGGAGGATAGAGTGTCAGTAATGTATAAAAATAAGATTAAATACTCAATTTTCAGTTAAGGTATTTCATTATTGAATTCATAGATGTCATTGTCTAGCTCAGTATAGTTTAAGTAGTATCTGCCAAATCAAATTGATGATAATCATTAGAAAATAAGTGTCCGCAAATATTTACAAATAAACAAATAAATGAATACCTGTTTTTACTGAACATTGACACATTGCTTCAATATAAAATGAGTGTTTAAACTTCATTTAATAACATTTTACATGGAAAAAACATTTAACACCAATTACAAATGCATTTACTAAATGTAAATGTAAATTTACTATGGAAAGTAATATGTGCATTATGGTTACCAATTAATATTAACTACCTGCAATAAACAAGGGAGAATTAAAAAAGGGAGTTTGAAGCAAATCAAAGAGACAACTTTCTAAAAAGGCAACCAAATATGCTTGTACTGTAATGCCAGTGTGCTGTTGTATAATACAATACAATTTCTGCTTCTCAGCCTTTTGGAAGTTTCTTATGAAAGGTCCGCCTGATACCCCTTATGAACATGGAGTCTTTGAGCTGTATTGTGAATTTGGTCCTGAGTATCCTGTGAAACCACCTCTTATGAGATTCTTCACCCCTGTATCCTTTTTCTAATATCTCAACCTCACCTGCAGTCCTCTCATTTGATAAATCCATACAAAACCTTAATGGATTAATAGATCCATTTTGAGTCTTCTTTCAGTAGTTACAGATGACATTCATCCAGCGTCATCACCACAAAATAAAAATGTTCATTTAAGCTTAACATATAAATAAAATAAATTGCTTGATTTTTTCCCCCACTTTATTTTTATTACAGTATCTTAATTATTCATAAAGGTGTACCACTGCAATGTGAACAGTGAGGGAAGAATATGTCACAACATATTTGATCGAAATTACTCATCCCAAATCACCATGAGAGAGATTCTGGATGCTGTGTTTGGGCTCTTGATTGCACCTGAACCAAGTGATCCGTTGGACAGGTAAACAGAATATAAGCTAGACACAGTTGCAAGTTTGTAGATTGTAAAGAAACAGATATTTAGATTTTGTTTAAAGAAATTTTCTGTGAATTTTGGGGGAATTCTAGTCTACACTGGTAACATTGTTGATGTTAGTGAATGCATACATGCAGCCAGTGGGAACGTGTCTCTGTCATTGTATGACGGGTCATCACAGCCAACTTCTGTCAGCTAAGTTAAAGGAGTTTTAGGGATGCACAGAAATTTCAGCCAAAAATCTAAAAAGAAATCTAAAACAACCCAGATAACAGAAAATGTGTAGTGGTGAAATTATCCAGGTGTAACAATATGATTTGTACTTCTCTGATGGTACCCCCTTAACTGAGGGCACCCTACACAACCATATAGTTGTCCTAAACCTAGAAATGGGCTTGGATGAGATGATCATACCCTCCCACACATGCAAGCAAAAGATCCACAAATGTGCGCATTACCCATGTATTTGCATGCAACAAACCCATGCACATATACAGAAATCAAACTTTATGTCTAGTTTAATCCACCAATAAATGCATTTGTGACAGCTGTTTGTATTAGTATTCTTCAAAGAAAAATTAAATGAACTGCATTTTCTGATATCATTGATACTAACTTAGTTCACTATTTGCTAAGCATTTTGGCAGAAGAATTCCAGTCCAGCAAGCACAAATATGATGAAGAAGCCAAGAAAAACACAGAAAAGTATGCAAATTCCTCTCTGGATGAGTTGGAAAAGGTAAAAAAAAAACATATATATAATATGTGTGTATGTGTGTGTGTGTATTCAATTTCTCTTGTTTTCTTTCTTTCTAGAAATATATAGGTCCAGAATTATCTAAGACTGTTATCCCTCATCATCTCATTTGTCCTCTGTCAAAGAAGTTGTTTGTCGATCCAGTGATAACAAAAGCTGGGATGGTGTATGAACGCCGTGCTATTGAGGATCACCTTAAGAAGTAAGTTACACTAAATTATCTTAGTGTTGGGAAATAGTATAACACCAATGAAAGACGTGTGGAAATAAAATGTTTCATAATTGTTTTTATTTGACATTTTTGACTTGTATTATGATTTTAGGCATGGAAGTAAAGATCCACAGACAAAAACTTTTCTAAGAAGAACAGACTTAAAGCCAGAAAAGAATATGAAAAAGGCTGTTAAGGAATATCGCATGTCACAGATTCAGGAAACATCAGTTTAAGCCGTTTCCACATTACCAAATGATGATCAAATTTCGCTAGCAGTGTATGTTTTTTCTTTTTTTTTAGGGGGGAATCAGGGGACTTTTGATCTGATGTTTATTTCAGTAGGGCTTTCTTTATATTAGTCTGTCAGATGTAAAACATAAGAAGCATACTTTTAACAATATATTATTACATGCCTGTAATTCAAAATATTGAATTCATTTTGATGTTGGTTTAAGATGATTTAACTAATATTTGTAAGAATTAGTAAATCACAAATGAATACACAAATAATGTTAAAACTACATATACCTTTGGATATTAACATACATTTTCTTGACTCAGAATTTAGGCACTTTGTGAAAAAATGATTTATATTACACAATGTCACACATAGTCTTTACATAGTCTAAAATGGTCTAAATATATTTTTGTATTCTGATTGTATTGATTGATATTTTATATCTATTATGATGGTAAAATGCCAAAATTGTCCTTTTTAACTTCTTTCTTTTCAATGTTGTCTAAACCATTTAACAATCAAATTTTGACATCTGAGATTTTTAAATAATTTTTAATGTAACTTTCTTGAAGCAGAACAGAAATAAAAAGTAATAAAATACCTGACTGACCTATGTTTATGCTGAATCAGCAAGTCTAAAATTGGTCCTATTTATGTATTTAACAAATACCAAATTCATGCTTTATAATCATTAAAATCTTTATATGGTCCAGCAGGGCATCATTGAGATGTGGACTCTGACAGAAAAACACAGACATGACCAGTAGTGTAAATTTTATTTTTGAAAGGTGTTTTTTGATGGGGCATCACTGGCAATCTGGCTTATCTGATGGACTAAAAACATGACTAAATGTTTGTGTGTGTATATTCTTGTGTGCGCAAGACTGTGTTTTTTTTTCTTTCTTTTTTTCGTTGTGAGCCTGTGAACCCAATTAAGCTCAAATTTCTATAAATTGTAAAACAAAAGAATAATCTAAAGGTATTTGCAAGGAAAAAGAAGCATGTGAAAATCTTAGAAGGAAAGAGACTCAGACATGACTTTATATAATTCACCAAGGGGTTGATTATCTTTGGATGAGTATTTTATGGATAAATAAATTTTATATAAATTTAGTAAAACGAGGTAACAAATTATGTAATGTGCACGATTTACTGTTATGTGTGGCCTCCGTTGGGGCAATTTGGACATTCTGTAATGATCTGTGTGGTATTTTGAGCTGAAACTTCAAAGGCACTGGGGACACAGTGGCTTATATTACATCTTCTAAAACGGGGCATAATGTTTCTCTCTCTCTCGAATATTGGAGGGGGAATGTGATTCAGGAATGTGTTACCAGGATGGTGTGTCCATTAAAACACATAGAATAGTTCTAAAGCCAAGGTCTTTTATTTTCAGAGCACATCAGATAGCAACATGTGAATCAGGTTGCATGGGAATCAAACAATAGAGTTGTATGGTATCTATAATAAAGACAATAAAGAACAAACAATACCTTAAATACATGTAACATTATGAAGTTCAAACAATGAATTACAAATCATATAATTCAACTAATTCAAGCAGTATACAATCAAAAAGAAAATAATAAACAAGAATAATGGATCGCCTATAACTTTTCAAAGTTAAACCCAAAAAAACAATCTCAAAATAACAAATTCAAGAGAATAAACTTGGAATAAACTTACATAGTCAAGCACACACCAACGCAACAAAAAAACTCTCTGCTAGAAGAGAAGGAAAAGGAGTGACTGCTTTTACTGCTTGCTGCCCATAAAAGAAGACAATCAATCATTCAATGCACCTGTGAAGACCTAGCTCCTCTCATCACCGGCTCACACCATGGGTGCTTCTCAAAATGGAAGGCTGCGTCCTTCCTAGTTCAGTCCTTCAGAGTCTTGTGTAAAAAGATTAATGTGAAATTTACTGTAACTTGCTGGCAGCAATTGACAAGCAAGTTGCTGTATTATATTCCACAGTATGCTGACTGTAAAGGCCATTGCACACTGAGTCCGAAATTTTCTCATGCGTTTTTCAGTTTTTTCGTATTCCCCATCCTTTCCTATCAAAATGCATGATACGGATGCGAAAACACAAAAAATCGAACCTGATCCGAACTTTTTTTGATGGACGAAAGTTTCGGAGACAGTGTGCAAACGTGATGGACACAACGTGAGGTCGTATTTATTTTTTAACTTGTGAAAATGTCCGACTCAGTGTGCAGAGACCTTCAAGTTTCAAGTTTTCAAGTTTCAAGTTTTATTTGTCACATACACGACTATACAGAGATTGTATAACCAGCAGTGAAATGAGAGTCAGGTCCGCTCCATGGACAGTGCAAATATTGAAAAATACAACACAAGGGAAGTATGCATAAAATAAAATGAATAAAAAATAAAATATAAAGAACAAAATATAAAATATAAAAGAATGTGCATGACAGTATGCTGTAGAATTAAATATTAAAATAAGCATGACTGTACAGAGAGGAATGTGCAAACAGGTTGAACATGGTTGACATGAAGCAGCCAATCACAAAAAAATAAAATAAATATAAAAAATAAGATAAGATATGATATCAAGACACAGAAAGTGTTGTGTGCAAATGAGCAAATGACACTGACAGTATGAGGTAGAGAGTAATGAGTGTGTGATTAGTGATTTGAAGTAAGTCAGATGATGTTAAGAGGCTGAGTTTGAGTTTAGGAGCCTGATGGCCTGGGGGAAGAAGCTCCTCCTGAGTCTCTCGGTTTTTGCCATCAGGCTGCGGAAGCGCTTACCAGATGGCAGCAGAGTGAATAGACAGTTTCCAGGGTGATTTGAGTCCTTGATGATTTTGACAGCTCTGCTTCTGCAGCGTTTGAGGTAGATGTCCTGCAGAGAGGGGAGAGCAGACCCAGAGATACGCTCAGCTAAGCGCACGACTCTCTGCAAGGCCTTGCAATCTTGGCTGGAGCTGTTTCCATACCACACTGAGAGTCAATACACTTTCTATGGTCCCTGCATAGAAAGTTTTCAGGATTGCTGGTGAGACCCTGAATTTCCTCAGCTGTCGCAGATGGTACAGTCTTTGCCTGGCTTTCTTGACCTGTGTTTGGATGTGTGTAGTCCATGACAGGTCCTTGGAGATGTTTACACCGAGGTACTTGAAGCAGCTCACTCTCTCCACAGGGGTCCCGCTGATCATAAGAGGAGTGTAGGGCCGCTGCTGTCTCTTCCTGAAGTCTACAATCAGCTCTTTAGTTTTGCTCACGTTCAGAGAGAGACAGTTGTCCTGGCACCATGATGTAAGTCTCTCCACCTCATCCAAGTATGCGGTCTCATCTCATGTTGGAAATGAGGCCCAGAACCACAGTATCATCAGCAAATTTGATAATAGATGTGGATCTGTGAGAGGACACACAGTCATGTGTGTAGAGAGAGTAGAGCAGGGGACTCAGGACACAACCCTGCGGGGCTCCTACGTTCAGGGTGATGGAGTTGGAGGTGAACTGGCCTACCTTCACCACTTGAGGTCTGCCGGTGAGGAAGTCTTGAATCCAGTCGCAGAGTGAAGTGTTTAGGCCGAGGTCTGAGAGTTTGACAGCTAGCTTGGTGGGGACTATAGTATTGAAAGCTGAGCTATAGTCTATGAATAGCAGTCTTGCATAGTTCCCATTGCTGCTATCAATGTGTGTGAGGGAGGAGTGGAGAATGTGAGAGATGGAATCATCAGTTGATCTATTGGAGCGATAAGCAAACTGAAGAGGGTCCAAAGTAACAGGGATGGAGGAGCTAATGTGGCTCTTAACAAGTCTCTCAAAAACCTTCATGACTATTGATGTGAGGGCCACTGGACGATAGTCATTCAGGCAGGAGGGTTTACTGTTCTTAGGCACAGGGATGATGATGGATTTTTTAAAGGAGGTGGGAACTACAGAGGTAGCAAGGGACTCGTTGAAGATAGAAGTGAACAAACCAGCAAGCTGATCAGCGCATGATCTCAGAACCCGGCCTGTGATCCCGTCAGGTCCAGCTGCTTTCCTGATGTTCACTCCCTTTAGTGCCCGCCGAACCTCGTCCTCTGACACGGTGATCACATGATTCTCGCTTCTCTGCCTGCTGCTTCCTGACGCGCTGCTTGGCAGAGCCGCGCTGCCGCCGTTGCAATCAAAGCGACCGTAGAAGGCGTTTAACTCGTCGGCCAGCGACGGATCTGCACTCACCTCCGCGGAGGATTTGTTTCCAGAGGCACAGATGGTCCTTAGTCCCTGCCACATGCGTCGAGAGTCATTGAGCTGAAAATGAGACTCAATTCTCTCTTTGTAACGATGTTTGGCGGCACTTACTGCTCGTCTGAGAGCATAACACGATGCTTTGTACACGCTCATATTCCCAGACAAAAGAGCCTCGTTGTATGCGGCAGTGCGTTTGTTAACCACATCACGGATTGTTCTGTCCACCCACGGTTTCTGATTCAAGGTCCAAGGTCCAAGATGGCGCTGCTATGTTCGGTCGCCGTCCGGGTCGCTCCACTAAGACTATGCTTTTATTTACTTTTTTACTTACTTTTGATTTCTCTTTTTACACACATAACATCGGCACTGATCACCTACGACAAAAGTACACTCTTGGACATTGGAAACCGCTTCACTAACCTGGTTCAGGACACTTTATCACCGAATCCGAATCCATCGTGGCCTCTTGAGATTCTTCGGAATGCGGAGAACAAAGGACACAGGAGACGGTACAAAAAACACCGTGGAAATAGCGCTGGTATTCGAAACAGATTGAGGAAAAGGGCTCACAGTAAAAACCTATACACAGCTAGCCTACTGATATATCTTAACTATAAATATACTATATATAAAAAATGTTTTTACCTATACATAAACTAAAAAAAAAAATACAAACTATACGAATGCTTCACATAAATACTGTACATGTGCAGAGAGAAACATTGTGAATCAAGCAGCTTGGCTGGGGAACAGTGCAGGATGATTTGTAGTGCATGAGCATGTAAACATACATATATTGCTGAGTCTTTTGTGGGATTGTGTACACACAGCAGTGTGTGAAAAGTGTCTAGTGCATAGAGGAGAGTGTGTTACTACAGGTGGTTTGTACAGGCCCACTCACCTGTGTGTAGCACACTTAAAATTGCACAAAAAAAAGTGTTTTTTTTTTGTTTTTTCTTTGATGTGGTAAGGTTGGGGGGTGGTTGGAGGGGGGGATGTTGAGATGGTCCATGTTTTTTGAGGTAGGGGGTTTGTGTGGAGTATCAGAGAGGGGCGGGGTGATTTGAGTTCAGGGCTCTCACAGCCTGGGGGAAAAAGCTGTTGAGCAGTCTGGCAGAGCGGGCTCTGATGCTCCGGTACCGTCTTTCCTGATGGCAGGAGTTGAAAGAGACTGTGGGAGGGATGGGTGGAGTCCTTCACGATACTGTTGGCTTTGCTGGAGCATCGTGTAAGGAAAATGTCCAGAATGGAGGGGAGAGGGGCACCGATGATCTTTGCTGCTTTGCTTCACTGTTCGCTGGAGGGTCTTGCGGTCTGCTGCAGTACAGTTCCCGTTCCAGACAGTGATGCAGCTGGTCAGCACACTCTCAATGGTGCCCCTGTAGAAAGTGGTGAGGATGGGTGGAGGGAGACTTACTCTTTTCAGCCGCCGGAGAAAGTGTAGGTGCTGTTGTGCCTTCTTGGAGATTGACATGGTGTTGGTGGTCCAGGTGAGATCCTCTGTGATCCTCTCTCCTTTACACAGTAACATAATTATTAACATACAATATTTCAAATCAGCAACTAATTCTGACATAAACTCTTCCATGAATGTTGCTTCTTATGCTCAAGTGCCATTAAAAAAGCTTATTGCATGCAGTCATAAGCGCAAGTCTAAGGTTTTTATGGGAACTGGAGCTTCTACTGGCTGCTGCAGTGACACAATGGCTTTTCCAATCAGCCACTGTCACTTTCACTTAGAAGTTAAGTCAAGTCGATATTATTTGCATAGCGCTTTTAACAATGCAAATTGTGTCAAAGCAGCTTTACATCGGCTTGATATAAAGCTGGGTGGCTTTATCTCAGCTTAACAATATTTAGACGGGGCAATAGTGTGTTGAAATAGTGTCACTCTCCTCTGGCCAGAGAAGATCAGCAGTTTTGTGCAAAGAGGAATGTATTTCCTGTGGCAGAACCTGATTTTACCAGGTGCGACATGTTCCTAGATCAACATCTTTGTTGACCCTTGAACAACATTGCGATTAACCAATCAGATTTGAAGAAACAGTTTATAGTTTTTGTGAAGTTTAGGCTTGCAATCAGTGTTTGGTGCTTGTACATCAGTGTCATTCATCTAACATTTCCTCTGATTTTAGGGATTACTCATGGGTAAGGTTAGGTTTAGTTGTAGGGATTTGGTCAAGACTACATTTTTGGATTAAAAATATGTTGACCCAGGAACACATCTAACTCAGCAAAATCAGGTGTGCATTTCCTGTGTTTCCTTGCAATTTCTCCATTCAAGGAAGGAGGAAGGACATGATGTGTGGTCAGGCGTGGTGACCTATACTTGGAATTTGTGCTCTGCATTTCACACACACACACACACACACACACACACACACACACACACACACACACACACACACACACGTTTGTTTTTGTGGTTTACGGGGACTCTCCATAGGCGTAATGGTTTTTATACTGTACAAACTGTGTGTGCTATTGCCCTACACCAACCCTACACCTAAACTTAGCCCTCACAGGAGACTGTGTGCATTTATAGATTTTCAAAAAAACACCATTTAGTATGTTTTTTAAGCCTTTTGAATTACGGGGACATAGGCAGTGTCCTCATAAACCACCTTCAAATTGTAATACCTCTGTCATACCCATGTTATTAAACAAATTTGTGTCCTCATAAACCACATAAACCCGCCCACTCACACACACACACACACACACACACACACCATTTATTCATAAATACTGCATCAACAACTAATAAAGAGTCTGTGTGGTTAATAAATTAATATATGAATTGCTAATAATTAAATGTGTCATCTTGTATTAATTCCTTAACAACTTGTAGTTTTAACTAACAGTTTGGGTCAAAGACATGTATTTCAAATTCCTGCTGTTTTCTGTAATTAATCATCTATAATAATAATACATTTATTTTGTATAGCACCTTTAAAAGGGTACTTTCTCAAAGCGCTTTACAACACAAGCAAACACAATAATACAAATAAGAACACAAAAATACAGAATGACAATCAGTTAAAAGCAATATTATTTTTTACTTGATACTGAGTTATTGTTATCTATCAATTGTGGCAATTAACATTAATTTACACTATTAGTTAATATTATGTGTTGTCAAGGAGTTAATACATGATGACACTTAATTAATGGCAATTCACATTTTATTTAATTTATCTAATTGATATACTCTTTATTAGTTGCTGATGCAGTATTTATTTTTTATTTTTTTGTTAACAACTGTTTATAGGTGTGTGTTTTTTTTTTTGGGGGGGGGGCAGTCATATAAAACAAAAAGCAAATAGATAGATAGTAAATAAATAAAACAAAATACTTTTTCTTTTACAAAGATTTTTTTTGTTGACATGATTGTACAGATACTATTTAAGCTGAACTGATCTGGACAATAAATCACTGAATCAATGATGAATTGACTTTAACTGAAAATGAAGTGTTTATTGTTGTCTTTGTGCATTATTACACACTGTTTTTCTTATTAAATACTGTAAAGCTGCTTTGACACAATCTGTATAGTTAAAAGCACTATATAAATAAAGGTGACTTGCCTTGATTTAAAAAAAGATGACACAACATTAAAATCTGAATGCCATAAATGTACAGTTTTCACGTTAGATCCATGTATATGAGAAGTAGAGAGCTCCATCGAGATAATGTCCAACAAATACAGAGTCAGGTTTGTCTGTCCATTGTGTGAGGAGGATTCCAGCGGTTGACTAGCAATTTTTTTGCTGCTGTGAGAGCAGCTAACAGTAAACATCTTTGTTGGACGGACAAGGTGAAGTCCCAAAAGTCATTCATGAAAAAATGGCGCTGAGTCAAACATATCTCAATACCCAACAAATATGATAGGTCTTCTGAGAGCTGAGTCCAAAAAGGTGAGAGAGAGGGGAACTCCTAAAAAAAATGCAAAAATGTGCCTAAAACTCCTTGGGAACATTTAATGCATTTGTAAACACCCTTGTCGCTGTACGATGATGATGTATTGATCTCCTGTGGGCTTCTGGGATAGAAAAGCATCCATAGATGAACACTTCAGAATCTGGGCTAAAGCAGTAGGACATCCGGGAATTTCTCTCCTACTCTTTTATGAATACTGAGGTTTCGAATGTACTTCTTTCTTCACATACTCTTTTCTCCTACTAGTAGGTAAAGCAGTGCTGATCCTAGCACTCACTGCACTGTTTCAAACCTGGAAATCTGGAAAGGCTGTAAATGGCCAAAAGACTGGAAGCAGTCAGTGTTCATCCTGATTCCAGAAAAAAAGAGACTCATTTGTAATATGAATCCTAACTCTTACTTAAGGTTTTAGATGCATGCAGTTTTTCCTCAATGCACTATTAATAGTTACTGAAAGTACTTTACTAAAGTAACTCAATATTTATTCTACCAATTACTTTGTCATAGCTCTACACAATTAGTCCTTTCCTCCTTTCTTTAAATCAGACCAGACTCAAGATTAATTTGTTAGCAGGTCTGAGGCATAAGTTCTTGTATTTATTAAATTGAGGGCTGAATAAATAATTACTTTACCGGGGACAAAAACTCTGCCAGCTCACAACAATAACACAAGAAGTAGATAAGGCTACTGTTAAATTACTGTTAAGCTCTCTGCCAAAATATCTCTGTGAGTTTGCCTGTCTGTGTTTCCTCTCTTTATTGTTATTCGCTTAATCAAGGTTGTTGAGCAAGGTCCGCGAGAATAACAGGATGCATCTGGAAAGAAGATATTCTTCTCCCAGAACTTTCTGCTAATATTTCATTCTATCTGACATGTTTTTGTCTTGTATGACGCACATATGTAATGTTAACCCTACTGGTTAAACCACTACACCACCCCCTTACTATGTATCTAGGCCTATATAATCTAATGTAGGAGACAATAAACTTTGAAGAAGTTTGTGAACAGACAAATTGGCTTCATGTTCATAAAGGAAAAAAAATCATTTGAAAAGACCCATAATAATAATAATAATAAAAACCAAACATTTATTTCATGATAACGATGTACAATTATATATATCATAATAATGTAGTTTTTAGTTGATTTTATTTAGTTTTTATTTTATGTGTGTTAAATAAAAAATAAGAACAGAGATGCAAATAACAAACACTAGGACAAATAAAGTTGAAAAATAACCAAAGAGTTTTGTAAGTACAGTAGTGTGTATTTCCCATACAGCAAAAATATATTTTTACATGTATTTCAAAATATACAAATAAAATTGTAAATAAAATAAAAATGTCCAAAAATATATATTTGCGTACACATATTTGTATACTAATATATTTATTGACCTTTTTTGTATACATAAAAAAAGAAAGTAAGAAAACGGTTAAATAACTGGCAGCAACAGCCACCAAATAAAAACCATAAAATTAAAGTAAAATATCCTCATTTAAGTACTTTGCAAAAAAAAAAAAAAAAAACCTTTCTCAGAAATTTTCATTAAAACAGGTATCTCTTGAATTATTACAATTAAATACCTTCACTATAAAATAAAATCGTCAAAAAATGGTCAAGGCTATGACAGAGAGTAACAGCTGCCAAAGAAAATAATGTCAAATTAAAGTGAAGAAACGTATGGAAATTTTCATTAAACGGTTTAACAGAGAACATTGTTATTTTGAGGGTTTTTGTTTTTCCTGAAAAACTTTGTAAAACACAATAGCACATGCATGAGCTGATGAATATAAACATCACTGGTTAGTGACTACAAAGCAACATGCAGAATAACATCAATTCTTTCTGGTAGACTGAAGCACAGACTCTACTCTTTTAGCACAAACTCAGACGACAGAAACCCAACAAATGCCAACAGAACATGAAACACTGACAGATCTCTCTACTGTAGATCTCAGCAGAGGAGCAGAGTTAAACAACTCCACAAACAGCTTCAGCAGCTTCACCTCAGATCGCTTACTGTTTAATGTTCTGTTGCAGCAAGTCATTTGACTTCATTCATTCATTCAGTGAAGGTGTTTGATCATAATAATTCACAAAATACTTGTAAAATAACTGTTTGTTATTTAAATACAAATTTTGTTCTTAAATTAGGATATTTTACTTTAATTTTATGGTTTTTGTTTGGCAGCAGTTGCCGCCACTCATTTTGTTTTTTAAACTGTGTGAGTAATGATGCCATTTGCACCATCTGGTGGTGATTTCCTAAATTATTATCGCCATTATTTTTGGAATTGTTACATACATTTTATTAGGGGTGTGACGAGACACTTATCCCACGAGACGAGACACGAGACTGGGTTCACGAGAACGAGACGAGATAAGATTTTTTTTTTTTTAATCCTCGATGAAATGCATAGGGAAAACACAAAATGCAAAAAATGTAGGTGCATTTTGAAATCAACTTATACTTTATGAAATTAAACTTTAAATTAATTATATGCAGTAATAAACAACATGTAGGCTAAATTCTGGAATCTAAAAATCACAATTTTTTTTTTAATAAATTGGAGATCACAATTCTCTCACAAAATGACGTAATTTACTAGTGGTTCTGACATGACAAAAATGTTCATTGCTTAAGTCTTTTAAAAATATATATATTCATTTGAACAAAAAAAAAAAAATCAATGAAGGAGTCAGTGTCTCAGCTCATAAAGACTTGTTCATTATTGGAATCTCCTGAATGAATGATTCAATGTCAAATACATGTTTTAAACGGGTTGTCGCCACCTCCTGGCGGAAGATAAGCGTTACAATACAAGTGTTAAGATACTTTCGTTTTGATCGCTACTGTAGACAATAAGTGTTTATACCCAAACTATAAACTTTTATCCCAGTACTTTTGTTATTTAAATGTCTGTAACACAGAAATAATGATGTGTGGTTGAAAAGACTATTTGTGTTGATCTTTCTGGATCAGCAGCAGCATGAATGTAGATTTGAATGTCTTTAACACCTGTTTCACATCACGAGTGTCAGAGGAGCTTGAGCAGCGTGTGTTTTGTCGCCGCCCATATCTGTGAATGACAGCGTTCACATCGGAAGCGTGATGATGGCGAGACACATCAGATCTCGCGAGATCTCGTGCCACGAGATCTCGTCACATCCCTACTGACTATTGATCGATAAGTTCCTCAGAGAGGTAGAATGAAAACACCTGAAGAAAGGGAAGAGTGTGTGAGTGAAGGAGGTTGTGAATGTGTGTAGATGTGTGTTAGTTACAGGATCAGAGAATGACACCGTTCCTCTGTCATAGTCCAGATTCACTCTCACACGATCAAGATGCTGTTTAACACCAAAACCAGAACCTGGAGACCATCCGTACGTCACACACCAGACACCAGTGTTGAAGAAACCCCGTCCCTTCCTCTGGTTTGATGCTGTAGTTACTCCAAGACTCCAGCACTGACTCTGTTTAACCTCCACATCCCAGCAGTGTGTTCCTGAGTTAAAACCCTCTGAACCCAGAACACAGCGACACCAGTCATATCTCTCTGGATTATCAGGAACAGGTTGATCATCACCGCTGACTCTCACACTGATCAGATCATCAGACAGAACGAGACGTGGATGAGCCGTGTTTGGATCCAGAATCACAGGAGCTGATGAGACACAATCAACAGATTATTGCACAATTATGGAATTAAATAATAATAATAAAAATAACAATAATAAAAAACAACAATAATAAGCTTACTGGTATTAACAAAAACTACAACTAAAATGATTCAGTTATTTTATTTAATTATTCAGTAATTAAAATAAAGCTAAAAATAAATGATAAATATTAGATGATAATATAAAAATAAATAAATTGAATGATTAGAAAAGTTGTTTTGGCAACGACTCAGAATAAAATAAATCAATGTGAAGTATTCAAATGACTAAAACTAAAAATTAAATATAATTAATTATAATTATACATATTAAAAGGAAGCTAGATATATTTTTACAGTAATAAAAAGGACAAAAACGCATTCAAATTATTGATATCTATATCTATATCCAGGGCTGCACATAAGTGTGTAAATAAGTTCAGACAGCGCATTTGTGTACAGACATGATGACAGCTGTTAATGCACAGTTACAATATTACATCGACGAACTGTACTGTATATGATTTCTATTAAAACTGAAAGTATAATCTAGGCTAGCTGCTGCCGTTTTCAAAGCAAAACTGTGACATTTCATTCACTGACGCTCTTCCATCAGCAGCTAAACCCGGAAGCGCATAGACTTACTTTCCGGCAACCCGCCAAAATAAAAGCTCGCTGATTTTACATTTGAAAATGAGGAAAATACAAATAATAATAATATTATCATTTTATTTTTAAGTTTACTATAATATAATTGTATTTGTATGTAATACTCCCTTTTTATTTTAAAATAAAATAGTATTATCACACTTGATTATTTAGTTTATTATTATTAAAATAATATTATTATCACTATTATTAATGATTTTTTTATAGTTATATTTTATGGGTGACACTCCATGCCGTGGCCCATGTGAGGACCAAACCAGATCTCCAGGAACTCATATGAGAATCAGGCTGAAAAACTGATGTGCACCACATTGATATATATATATGTAGATATCAAAATCAGTGAAAGAGCACTGATACTGTATAATAAATAAAAAGAAAACAAATAGAATACAAATAGATAGTATATAGTAGAGATTATAATAGAGATTGCTAGAGTTAGAGGATCAAATAAAGATGAAGAGATGTGTTTTTAGCTGATTCTTGAACAATATTCTTTATATATATTCACTAGCTTTTATAATCTTTTTCTATTCTATCTGTTTTCTTTTTATTTATTATATCATTAATGCGTATCATTGCTTTTTCATTGATTTTGATTGCTTCCATTGTCCTCATTTATAAAAGCGTCTGCTAAATGACTAAATGTAAATATATATATAATTCAAAATATTAATAATCATATGTGAAATCAAATCTTTTTGTGTAGAAATGTTTCTGTCCATCTTAAAAACTGCTGAAATCACTTCTGTGTCTGAGACTGAAAATGAAAGTCAAGCGCACTGAATTCTGGGATTGATTATTTCTAAAAGCAGGGGGTAAAACACGAGTAATTTTACTTGATTACTGTACTGAAGTATTATTTTGGGATATTTGTACTTTATTCAAGAACAATTTAAAGAGACTACTTGTACTTTTACTTGATTACTTTTATGAAGGAAAAACAGTTTTTACTCTTACAATTTTATTTAACTTGAAAAGTACTGATGACATGTTTATGTTTTTATTAAATATGTCACAGAAGCTCAAACCTGCTGCTAATGAGGTTTGTTTTCATGCATAGAGCTCATGCTTCAGTTCAAACTTTCATCAGATCAATTCCTGCTTCAGAATGTATTTGCCATCAAATATGAAGAAGCATATGAAGATAGCTAAGATTATTCATTATTTATTCATTATTTGTGTCTGTTTTGATGAAGTCATTAGCTGTCTGTGTACTATATTGACTGAATGCACAAATAAAATCAGTGATAAGAATTTAAATACAATTCATGTTTCAGTGGCAATAATTACTTTTTAAATTAAATGTTGCAAAAATCTACAAAAAGTGTGTAAATGAACATTGTGTGTAAATGAACTGTAAATCATGTTTAGTGATGTTCTGGGAGTCGATGAGTTTTATTATAATGATATATTGAGTAACACTTAGGACTGTCAATTAATTATCATTTAATATAAATAATTATGAAAATATGATTGGCTCATTAATTAATCTAATTAGTCATAAACAATTATATATAAATATTTGCTATGAAAAAAACTCTAAATACCCCAAATAAACAATTAAAAGATGAATTATTGTTACAGACAGCGGCGTTGAGTAGACGGCACAAAAAAAGTGTATTTTTCAAAAAGTCAATATAATATTGTATGTTTTAATTCTATGTCACTCATCATTAATTCAACAAAAGTTCTTATATTCTGTCTGGAATATATTTCTGGCCTCTGCATCACATCTGCCTCATTAAAGGGGGAAAAAAATAAAATGTAAAAATAATTTACTCACCCTCATGCCATCCCAGATTTATATGAATTTCTTCAGATGAACACAAAGAAAGATTTTTAGTGCATATAATGTCACTGGCGGGGACAGTGGCGTCAGGACGTGCAGGGCTTGGCTGTTACCAGAAACCTCGGTGTGATAAGACAGACGTCAACTGGTCCAGGAAGAAATCCGAGCAGGGGTGGAGGAAAGGGGCATCAGTAGGATGGTGGGGATGTGACAACAAGGGGCGTGGACTCGATGGGAACAAGCAATGGACCGAAAGATCTCGTGGACTGAATTGTGGAAAGCAGAGCCATACCGGATCCAGTTCCTTATCCAATCAGTCTACGATGTACTCCCCAGTCCAACCAACCTCTTCTCATGGGGCCTGAAAGACACCCCTGCATGTCTCCTGTGCCAAAAAAGAGGATCCCTGGAGCACATATTAAGCTGCTGCCCTAAGGCGCTGGGAGAGGGATGTTATCGGTGGCGCCATGACCAGGTGCTAAGGGTAATTGCTGGAACCATCAGCACCGGAATCTCTCTCAGCAAGCACCAGCAGCCAGCACAGCATGTAATCACGTTTGTTAAGGCAGGAGAGAAACCACAAGGGAGCAGGAACTCAGCGGGGGGTCTTCTAGCAACAGCTCGTGACTGGCAGCTAAAAGTCGACCTGGGAAGGCAGCTCAGATTCCCAGAAACCATCGCCACGACCACACTTAAGCCTGATATGGTCCTATTTTCGGAATCATTAAGGCAGGTGGTTTTACTGGAATTGACTGTGCCCTGGGAAGACCGGATGGAGGAGGCATTTGAACAGAAGAGGACCAAGTATGAGGAGTTGGCAGGTGAATGCCGTAACAGGGGATGGATGACCCTCTGCCTCCCCATTGAGGTTGGCTGCAGAGGATTTGTCGGCCAGTCATTGTGCAGGGACCTCAAGCTCTTGGGAATCAGGGGACTGCACAAGAATAAAGCCATCAGGAACATCATGGATGCCGTGGAGAAAGCATCAAGATGGCTGTGGATAAAAAGGGGCAATCCGTGGACTACATAAGCTACCTAGACACAAGTCGGGGACTGATCACCCCTGGCTGGGTCACCTGGGCGAGGGTGTATGATGTTGAAAGACCCGAAACACCCGATGACCCCAGGTAACATCACTGATGATGTGTCTATGGTGCACCTGGAAGGTGTATGTCAAATCAAGTGTACAGGACTGCTTCAAGAAACACAAAGTGAACACAATGGTAAAGTAAAAAAAAAGTGTTTCTTACTCACACCTGTTGTTCCTCTTAAGAAGACATCAACAGAGGTTATATGAGTTACTGTCATCTTCTCTTGGTGTAGTTTTTGAAGCATCATCTTTGGACATGCCGTACACTTGCATTATGTGCAGAAAGATTGATTATTTTTCTAAAACTCTTAGTTTGTGTTCTTCTGAAGAAAGAAGTCGTACACATATGGGATGGCATTAAGGTGTAAAGGATGGATTTGTTTGTGCTCCACTGTGCTGTATTTAATTGTTGTTGTTGCACTGATAGATGTGTTTGATCTGTGCCACTGCATTTAGTTTTCTCCCTTTAAATTAAACTTTTATATATCTGTCTGACAAAACATTTTATGCAGCTTATTTTGAAGCAATTTTACTTTGCATTGAGAAGATAGTTCAATATGATGAAAAGTTTTTTGTAACTTTTTTCAAGTATGTTTTTGGCCATTTACTTGCGGTTTTAATTAAGTCAATTTTTCACAGAGTATCTATACTTTAACTTGGGTTTAATTTTTGAGTACTTTTTACACCCCTTTCTAAAGTTAAGCTGCTGATTTTGGTGCAGTAGATGATCTGGTTCTTCACACATAATGCTGAAATCTGTCAATATTGCATCATTTCCAGTGTGTGTGTAAGCGAGCTCAGATCTTCTGCAGTCAGACTCACTGTTCTGGACTATGTCCTGCATCTTCTTCCAGACTCTGAAGGGCAGGTTGCCCAAGTAACGTGGCACATGAATCAAAGCTCCAGAAGGCGTCTGTGGATCCGGCTGTGATGAGATCTGGACTCTGGAAGAACATTCAGGATCAGAACTGCAGTGGCTTTGGATCAGAAGCAGAGAGACCAGAGACACCAGCAGATCACTCACCTTTCCATTGAGACTGGAAACTCCTGCAGAACAAACACACCATTGATCATCAACAACTCAATCAATCAATCAATCGATCAATCATCTGAAATCAGACCTTCAGAAAGCAGACATCACTGGCTTTCATCATCTCCTCCATGTCTTTGATTGTGTGTGAAAGAGTTGAGATGTGTCTGTTCATCTCCTCCAGCTTCTCCTTCATCATCTGCTTCTTCTGCTCCTCTTCCTCCCTCAGTGCAGTGATTGTAGCTTCTTCTTCATCTCTGAGAAACTGATGAAGCTTCTCAAACTGCTGTTTAATCTGACGCTCTGTGTGCTCAGCTTGAGACTGAAATCAAACCACATTCACTTCAATCGTCTCCATCAACACACATCAACACAATCACATCATTCAGATCTGAGAGAAACTCAGAGACCGACATATAACGGATCCAGAAGCAGATTGATGATCGTCATTTACACAAATAAGTATACAGTATAATATTTTCATTCATCGAGGCCTCACACTCCATCCAGTAGGTGGCGGAAATGCACCTTAAACTGGTTTGCCAACCGCCGTTAAACACCACAGAAGAAGAAGCAGAAGAAGAAGAAGAAGAAGAAGAAGAAGAAGAAGAAGAAGCAGCTCATACGAACTCGTGATGGACTTGAATGGATAGTCCTTTATTTTTGTTGTTTGTTTTTTATTTCTCAAAGTGGAGACTACAGAAGAAGTGGACTGATCAGCAGGAGGAGAAGCGCGTTATGGCTCTGGTTTGAAAAGATGGATTATTATATTAATATCTTCCCTGTAAGTTACTGTCGGAAGCTGCAGTCGAAGTATATTTCTGTCCAGCCCACATTGTTAAGATATCTGGCATTTTAATCTCTCGGAAATGTAACTTAATCTGTCCTTTTTACTGTCAGAAGTGAAGCCAACACGTGTGTGCGTGCGTGCGTGTGTGTGTGTGCGTGCGCGTGCGTGTGCGTGCGTGCGTGCGCGTGCGTGCGCGTGCGTGTGTTTCTCTCTCAATTTCATCGTTAATAGCCGCGGCGTGTATCATTCATTGTGTGTTTTATTCATAAATGGTAGTTACATTATTTGCACGTGTTCTGAAATGTATTTCCACATTTTATGTGTATTAAGATATTTCTCGACGCACGTGCTCAACCCATCTCCGACTAATCTCATATAATTTTAGGAATGATGTGAAACAAATTAATTTCTCGAATTTTTCACCTTGAAACACCAGTTACTCTATCTTTCACAAACGTTGACTGCAGTTATGAACAGCTTGAGACAAATTTCGATTCAGCTTTAGTTTCGTTTTGGTCGCATTCAGTGTTCCGCGAGAAACCCGGATGTAACTGAGCTTCCGGTTCAAAGTCCATGTGAAATCTGAGAAGATACAATTAAATAATAATAATAATAATAATAAATCGTCCCGCTGAAAGAAACAATAGAAACCATCACATACATTCTAATGGTTTCCACTACTAATACCATTACAAACATTATCAAACCATCAACTTTAAAAGCATTAAACAATGGTTTCCTCTGTGTTTTGGGACATATTCTATCAAGTATGGAAGACCAAACCTGCAGAAATTTAAAATAAATAAATGTAACGATGACAGAAATAAATGACTTGATATAAAAATATATATTAAAACATACAAATGAATAAATTCATCTGGAAATAAATACATATAAAAAAAAAATAATAAACGCCTGAATAAATACATTTAAAAATAAATAAATGAATTAATAAATGCATAACGTAAATAAAATAAATACAAACTTAAATTAAATAAGTAAATAATAAATTACAAATAAAGACAGAAAATACTACATAAATGAAGAGTAATACAATAGACCCCCCCCCCCTCACAATGTAAAGTGCTTTGAGTGTCTAGAAAAGCACTGTATAAATGCTACAAATTATTATTGTTATTATTATTATTATAAATTCAGTAGGTTTTATTTCAAATGAACTATATTTATTTTTATCATTTATTTATTTTCCTGTTTATTTCTGCAGGTTTGGTCCTCCATAATTGAAGTGGTTTTAACAAGCCACCAATAAAAGGTTAAAAATTCCCAGTAGAGACCTGCAGTGACCATTACAGTTTCTATTAAACCAAGGTGATTCCCATTATAACCAGTAAAACCATTACAAACTCTTTGATGGTTTCTATTCCCCCACCACCTCCACCAGGCAGACTATGCAGTTTTATTTATATTCATAATGTGTATTTTGTGTACCTACCTCTGTATGATGGATTTAAAGACTAGTGAATTTAGGGAGTCTTTTGTTCACATCTGAAAATAGTGTGTGTAGGAGCCAATGTGTTAATGTCGATGTATTTTGGGCTGTCTCCACTTGGGGGCAGTATGTGCACATAGGGTTTTTAAGTCTGTGTTTCATTCACGTAGAGTTAGTAGGCCTGGGGTAGGGAACGTATACAGTTTTTACCACACTTCGGGAAGCTAAGGTGTTCACCATTCATCATTGGAAGTATGTATTTCTATTATGTTCAATAAAGTAATCTTAGACTGAAATCGACATGAAGACTGGACATTGGATGTGTGCGTAAAGCGTGCGTTGCTATATTCCAAGCCTTTGGCAGTTAGCTGCTGAAACAGTGTGAAATAATAAATATAATTTAAATGCATGATGTGAATGTGCTTAAATGTATGTCTTTTCCTTCAGGTTTGAAATGCCTGCAGCATGGCGTGTGCACAGCAACCTGCTAAAGAGTACCTCAGAAACGCCAGGATAAACCTGGTGACTGGCATGAAAAACTTTCCTCTGATCGTTGAGAATCTTTATCAGAAGAGGGTTTTCAATGACTATGAGGTCGATGCTCTCAAAGCTGAGAAGACAGAGTTTGATAAAGCCAGAGATATATTGGATGGGGTCATTAACAAAGGTGAAGAGGCCAGTTATGAATTACTGAAGATTCTGGATGTCACTAAGAAGAGGACATTAGATCCTGGTTTACACCCCTGGATCAGCTGTTCTCCCTTCAGAGATGAAGACACAGAGCCCAACTGTTCATTTGGTGAGTACAGAAATGAAAGAACATGATACATGACACATAATACATTTAAAATATTTCAATATATTTATTTTATGCTTTTCTTGCTATTTTAAGGTACAAAGCCATGTAAAAACTACCAGACACAGCTCAAAGAGAAAGCAAAACGTATCCTGAAGAACCAAAGGGCACATTTCTGTAAATATCTGGATAAGACACAAGTAAACTTCAGTTTCATACCTCTGGTTTTAGAGACCGGCCCTGCGGTAAAATCTCCTCAATGCATAATAAATTTGAAAAGCAAAAAATGCAAAAAGCTACGGCCCAAGAAGCTGAGAGCTTTCATTCCTAACGAGGAACAAGCTCTATCACCTGAGAGTCTCCTGAGATGGCAGGACAAGAGCATCCTCATCATTGGCAAACCTGGAGTAGGAAAGACTACAGTTGTCCAGGAAATGCTGCGTCTTTGGGCAGAGAAGGATGACAGAGAGATAGACTACATGTTTTACTTTGATGAAAGTGTATTGGCCCACAGTGGTAGCACTGCCAGCTTGGAAGCTCTTTTGTTTGAGGAGTATAAAAAACCAATGGAAAAAGACAGAAAAGAAGTGTTTCAAGATATTGAGGAAAACTCTGAGAATGTTGTCATTGTGTTTGATTGTGTGATGGGTTTGAAAAAAAATCCCATTTTATGGAAGATAATGACGCACGATCTCCTGCCGGATGCCAAGATTGTGATCACATGCAGATCAGAGGAGGAAGATGATCCACTTTTATCTAACTGGCTGACACGGACTGTGTATGTCCAGGGATTCAGTGAAGAGTCAATCAACACTTACTACCAGAGTATGTTGGGTCATAATCCTGTTCTTCTTGACATTGTTTTGAAGAATCAAGAGCTGTTCAGTCTTAGCCACGTGCCAATGTATGCATCTATGGTTGTCACTTTCATTCCATTTAAAAATGACACAAAAAACAACCATCCACACACAGTCACAGAGATGTACATCCACATTTTCCGTCTAGCTGTGATGACACATGGGAAGAAACAAATTAAGGAAATAGATAAGTACCTGAGAGAGATCAAAAATCAGATTCATGCTCTAATGGAAAATGCACTCAGTGCAACTTTGAAGAAAACCCTAAACTTTAATAGCAGTGATGAGACAGACATTAGTCATGCTTTTCTGAAAATGATCACAATAACAGACTCCCTATCTTCTGCAACGACATACTGTGCATTTCTCCACAACACAATGCAGGAATTCTTCTCGGCTTTGTGTCTTCTTGGACATCCAGATGAAGTTGAGGACGTCCTACAGCTCTGTCAGACTGAGGAGCATCAACACATGAGACATGTTCTTCCTTTCTTATGTGGACTTCTGAGTGAACGCAACACCAAACTCATCAAGTGTCTCTTCCCAGAGGATCAGATAAAGAAAACATCTGACTGGTTCATTGAGAAGTTTTTGGACACTTTTCTTCAACCTCAGAGCGAGAGTGAAGACGTTGATCTTCTCTATGTGTGTCAGTGCTTGTATGAGCTCCAGTCTCCTAAAGCCTGCTTAATGTTCCTGGAGAAGATGAACCATCGGCTTGATCTAGAAGTGGATCTAGATCCTCATCAGTGTTGTGCTTTGTCTTACGTGATCGGTCAATCCAGAGATAAAGAGGTTTATCTGAATCTGGAGGACTGTAACGTGACTGATGTAGGAATGAACATGATGCTCAGCTGCTCTCCAAACATCAGGTACTAGAAATCAGGACGGTTAACTAATCTAGCTGTAGTGTTTTAAAGGGGACCTATTATGCCCCTTTTTACAAGATCAAGTCAAAGGTGTCCTAAAAATGTGTCTGTGTAGTGCATGCATGCATCTCGCTGTAATTGGTTCTGTGCATTTTGCTCATCTCAAATAAGCCTCTATTTACTTCCATGTGTGTTCAGTGGTCAGCCTGTCCCTCTCATCTTGAACTGTTGCATTTAGCTTAGTAACTAATATGCTGTGTACCCTATGTATAAATAAGTTAGCATTTTGCAAAGTTAGTCTATTTGTTCTAAATCTAATGGAAATTCTTTCTGAAGCAAGACACAAAGCATAGTGACAGGTGACATGACATACGGCCAAGTATGGTGATCTCAGTGCTTAATTTGTAAATGAAACATTGCCGGATCCAAATCAGCAGTTAAAAGGTGCCGTGACCGACACTGACAATACAACTTCAGTTTTCCCGGATCATTCAATGACGTCACTAAACGGTGATGGCACAACTATAAGAGCATCGTTCACAAGTTTCTGCATGGACCTAACTATACAGTTTTGATGATTTAAGGAAATGTATAGGCCTTGCCTAAGTTACATTAAAAATAACAAAATTTGTTTCCATAAAAATAAAATGCAAATTTAATCTATAGAAAAGGTATAAATATGCGAAATATATCTGACATAAATAATTAACAGATATAAAACAGAAGATGTGAGGCGCGGCGATCCTCAAACTAGTTCACGAAAAGGAAACGAGAACCGAGATGACAGAACGCGCATCCTGTTTGTTTGCTTAAAGGGAACCTAACGCACACAGTTTCACCCAAGCTCATGTTAATCTTGAGTACCTATAGAGTAGTACTGCATCTTTCATATCTCCAAAAAGTCTTTAGTTTTATCATATTTATAAAAGAAAGATACAGATTTACAATTCTCTCTGAAAAAAGCCGAGCTCCTGGAGGCGTGTCGTGGGCGGAGCTAAAGAGTGAAGGCGTGTCGTGGGCGGAGCTAAAGAGTGAAGGCGTGTTGTGGGCGGAGCTAAAGAGTGAAGGCGTGTCGTGGGCGGAGCTAAAGAGTGACGAGCACTTGCTCCGATCGCCAACAAAACAGAGACATTTGATGCCGTTTCACTCACCATCTGCAGTTCTGAATCATGAGCGGGATCTTTTATAGCTGGGACCGCTCCATCTTTCAGTATTAAACGATGTGCAAATCCAGCGTCGAATTGGGCCTTGTTTATAAAACGTTCGTCAACAAAACACTTGAGAAACTCCATTGCTGCCCCGGAAAAACAAACTATATCCACTGTTCACGTAACGGTGGGTTGTTTTGGGAAGCTGAACAAGGTTATCTTTCCCTCACAACCAAAAACACACTTCTTTAGAGACGTTCTTCCCGAGCGAGTCCCGTGCAGCGCTGCCGATTGAAGCGTGTTGATTGGCTGCTCTCGCTCCGGTCGATGCGTGCAGGGGCGTGTTCTTCCGGGAGAAATGACCATATAAGGAGTTCCACCGTCATTTACGTCATCAAGAACAAAGATCGAAAAAAACCCTCCGAAACTTGTACGAATCCGGAAGTGAGATTTTTGGCACAGAAATACTGTTATACGTCCAAAAAAATTTTTTAAAACTTTGTCCATGCTTAGCATGAGAATCCAACTCTTTACCAGTGTAAACAACTCTGAATGCATGAAACAGCATTGTACCGCCCCTTTAATTACAAAAACATAAATGTTCTTTTTATTGCGAGTGTGCAAAAATAAAAGTAAAAATTTACATTTGGTCATTTAGCAGACATTTTTATCCAAAGCGACTTACAAATGAGGACAATGGAAGCAATCAAAATCAACAAAAGAGCAATGATATGCAAGTGCTATAACAAGTCTCAGTTAGCTTAATGCAGTACACGTAGCAATGCTTTTTTTTAATTATATAATAAAAAGAAAACAGATAGAATAGAGCAAGTTAATGTTTGAGGCCTTTTTTGCTTTTGTTAATTGTATAATAAATAAAAAGAAAAGAAATAGAATACATAAAGAATAGAGAAGCTAGTGTTAGTTTTTATTATTATTATTATTTTTATTTTTTTTACACATTGCGGGTTGTCTTACTCTTATCTGTATGACCAAAAATAGAGTATTTAATAGCCTATGTCAGCTGTTTGATCGCGCCGGTGCCTCACGCACACACACACACACACACACACACACACACACACATATTCTAGAAATTCAAACTTGCCATCACAGTCTGTTCATTATCAAAATAAAATACAGTTAGCCAAACATATCAATTTAAAGAGTCCGTAGTAGGTCTACTGCTGTTATGCCAAGCCCATTTTTGCGCATGTGAAGAGAATGATCTTTTCCGTCAATATGAGAATGCGCATGAAGCCTATACTCTACATCAGGGGTCACCAAGTTCGGTCCTGGAGGGCCGGTGTCCTGCAGAGTTTAGCTCCAACCCTAATCAAACACACCTGAAGCAGCTAATCAAGGTCTTAACAGGTATACTTGAAACTTCCAGGCAGGTGTGTTGAGGCAAGTTGGAGCTAAACTCTGCAGGACACCGGCCCTCCAGGATCAAGTTTGATGACCCCTGCTCTACATTATAAATAATAGTTTAACATTGAAATACATTGCGAATATGGAAACATTGGATTTGTGCCGAATGAGAGAGGTATGTGAGCCCAACGGTACTTTCAGTTTCGCTTTAGTTTTTTTCATTCTTGATCTGTTCTGCATACCGCTACATTAAAATGATTTGTTTTGGAGTGAGGGGGACTATAGGCTATGATTATAGTGTTTATAATTTTTACATTATAATATTTCACTTTATTTGGTCTTATTTCTGGTATTATTACACTCTCTCCAAATGTTTCCGCTGCTCACAAAACAAATTATTGTTGTGAGCAGCAGAACTTTTGAAGAGAGTGGGTTCAGCAGTAGCACCAATCAACGAGAGCGATTTTGAACTTAAGAAAGCGTATTGGTCAATAATATGTTGAGGACCAATACATAATCTACAAATCATGCTCCAAATACATCTGCATAAACCCGCAATCGCTCTGTCTTGTATATGCACACACGCACTGTCACGATCCGCACTTGTTAATGCCAGATCTTTAAAAACAAATACCGGAACGCAAAAATCCAAAATCTGTCATTTTCCGGAACAGGATCCGGCTCAAATTAAGCACTGGGTGATCTGTATTTATATCTGCATTTAACCCATCCAAAGTGCACACACACAGCAGTGAACACCCACACACACACACACCGTGAACACACACCCGGAGCAGTGGGCAGCCAATGCTGCGGCGCCCGGGGAGCAGTTGGGGGTTTGGTGCCTTGCTCAAGGGCACCTCAGTCGTGGTATTGAGGGTGGAGAGAGTGCTGTACATTCACTCCCCCCCACCTACAATTCCTGCCGGACCTGAGACTCGAACCCGCAACCTTTGGATTACGAGTCCGACTCTCTAACCATTAGGCCCTTGCCACCCTAAAAGAATGGGTGTCATGGATCTTGGAGTCATGGCAAGATAATCAGTCACAGCATGTGTGACAAATCTAAAAGTGTGAAATGGGTAGCAACACATTATAGCAACAAGATATATCAAAAATAATTGTCTGAATTTTGAGTGATTTGATATGGTTCTGTAATTATTCAAATGCATTTTGTTTGTTTGACCACAATATTATTGTTGAGAGGGGCATATTTGATTAACTTTTATATATTAACTTATATCTGAGAGTTACCCTGTTAAACAGATGGCTGCAATTAACATCCATATCCCCTAGAAATATCTTAGCATTGTCTGTTGAGCATAATCCTAAAAAAACAAACAAACAAACAAAAAATAAAATAATAAAGTCAATCAGTACATGCTCTTATGTTTGATTTCTTTGTTACAGGTTAAGGACTTGTGAAGATCCGCTGAAGCAAATCACATTCTTTGTAGAATTCTTCCATAAATCATCTCAGTGCGACTGCAAACTTATTGACATGAGTGAACGACACGACCGAGAAAACTGCAATGCTCTTCTGGATCTTTACTCTCATGTGAAGGACTATGAGACTCAAACAGGCAGGAGTTATCTTCCAGCATTACAGTCAGTTTTCCAGTCACCTGATGTCTGGTTCATAGATCTCTCACAGAGAAAGATCTCCGTCCTCCTGGAAGTGCTGAAGCTCCAGACAGAGAAGAAAACAGTAGATCTGAGAAGATGTTCAGAGGAAGAGAGAGAAGTGATGAGTTTCCTTCAGTGTCTGAAACACATCTCACAGCTGAGGTGAGAAAATCTGACAAATTAAATCATACCAAAGTACATGTGCTAAATGATGTATCTGATGATAACAGTTAACTGTTAACACTAGTCATGATGGTGTGTGTCAGTCATCAGTGTGATTAATTATACTTGCATTCTCTATCATTTAATTAAGCCAACATCCAGTTAGTCCTGATCAGTGTTGGGTGTAACGCGTTACTGTAATTAAATTACTTATCCACTGAAAAAGTAAAGTAAGGGATTACTGTTCATTTTTAGGTAATTTAATTACAGTTACTTATAAAGTACTTGCGTTACATACAGTAAATAATTTAAACTGTTCTAAAATTAATATTGAATTTGAAATGTAAATTTACCGTCTAAAGATCAAATTGAATGCAGCGGCTTTAACCCTCCGCGCGCCGGCTCGTTCATTTTCAGATTATCCTGATTCACAGAAAACCTTAAATACTTTTAAATGAACGAATTCAAATCAAAAACGAATATTACTGATTATGTAATCCGTTTGAAACTAAAGCGAATTCAAATCAAAAACGGTACAATCTTTCCTGTATCTGAAAGCCTGAAGTGTCCACTTTTAAATTAACGAATTAAAATCGAAAACGAATATTATCTGATTATGTAATCCGTATAAAACTGAGGTACAGTCGTTCCCGTATCCATACCTGTCAACCCTCCTGTTTTTCCCGGGATTCTCCCGTATTTTACCATTCTATCCCGCTGTCATCCCTTTTAAATATTTTCCCGTAGCCTATTTTTAATCTTGCTATAAAAAATAAAAAAAATCCAACTGGGCGTATTTTATGTTTGCTACGTTCTCCTCCGGTAAAACTCCCGTAATTTAAGGCCCAAACCTCATTATATGAATAATCAAATGAATATATTCCAAGGTTGTCCGGTTGCAGATCTTGTATGAAACGCATCCTTCTCACACAATCCACACATACAAATTTCAACCCATTTGTTCCCTCACCTTGGCAACTTTACAACCCAGTGATGCTGTTGATATCTGCGCACTGTGCGCAGTAGTGATGAGCGGATGGCGGTTATTTCCGCGGGCGCTGTGGATAATCCGCGGGTCGGGTAATAAAAAAATGCATTCTGATTATTTGCGGGTGGGTCACAGGTGGATAAGATAAATCATTAATGATGCAAATATTAACTACATTTTCTAAAATACGAACGTGTTTTAAATATATATTTTTTTCATCAGGCATATGATTTCGTTGGTGTGTGTGTGTGTGTGTGTGTGTGTGTGTGTGTGTGAGCGCTGCAAGTTTCAAAGTCAGGTGCAGCTGCTTTGTTTACTCCACCCCTTCCCCCATAGACACGCACCCACATCATTTCTGTAATTTATTCTTACCTAGTTAACATGTTATTTTTACATAAATCTGTACGGATTTTACTAGTTGAGCTTTTCCTGAACATCTTGCCAAACTGAAATGTATTGTTTAACTTTTAAGCTTTTTTGTTCTGTTTGCTAACCAAAGAAGGTAAAAAAAAAAAAAAAAAATTAAAAAAAGTTTAAGTATTACAGTTGTTTTAAAGCTAAAAGGCTAAACTATTCTATGTTTGACTCAAATTGAAAGAATAGTTTAATTTCTATTAAGGTTTATAGGGATTTTAAGATGTAGCCTAATTAGCAATTTGAATAATTAAGTTACTTATTGAGTAACTAAGTTACTTTTCAGACAGAGTAATTAAAGTAATTTAAATACAATATTAATGAAGTAATTAGTAACTGTAATTAATTACTTTTTGAAAGTAACTTACCCAACACTGGTCCTGATGATATGGAGTGAAAACAGTATCAAATCCTCCCACAAATGCACACGAGAGATCCACACTCGCGCACACAATCCACAAATGCACGCAAGAGATCCACACTCATGCACACAATCCACAAATGCATGCAAGAGATCCACACTCATGCACACAATCCACAAATGCATGCAAGAGATGCACACAATCCACAAATGCGAAGGATCCACAGGGCGATACACAAATGCACACGAGAGATCCACACTCGCGCACACAATCCACAAATGCATGTGAGAGATCCACACGCACACACACACAATCCAGAAATGCACGGAGAGATCCACACACAGGGTGATCCACAAATGCACGCGAGAGATCCACACTCACACACACGCAATCCAAGCAAAGGCAAGTGCATTATTGTTTCTTTGCTCACAGAATGATCCTCAAATACTGTTGTACAAGTTATTTCCCTACACTCCTCTTATGATCAGCGGGACCCCTGTGGAGAGGGTGAGCAGCTTCAAGTACCTCGGTGTAAACATCTCCGAGGACCTGACTTGGACTGCACACATTCAAACACAGGTCAAAAAAGCCAGCCAAAGACTGTACCATCTGCGACAGCTGAGGAAACTCAGGGTCTCACCAGCAATCCTGAAAACTTTCTATTCAGGGGCCATAGAAAGTGTATTGACTCAGTGCATCTCAGTGTGGTACAGTAACGCCACAAATCAGGACTGCAAAGCTCTGCAGAGAGTTGTGCGCTTAGCTGAGCGCATCTCTGGGTCTGCTCTCCCCTCTCTGCAGGACATCTACCTCAAACGCTGCAAAAGCAGAGCTGCAAAAATAATCAAGGACTCAAATCACCCCGGTAACAGTCTTTTCACTCTGCTGCCATCTGGCAAGCGCTTCAGGAGCATGATGGCAAAAACTGAGAGATTGAGGGGGAGTTTCTTCCCTCAGGCCATCAGGCTCCTAAACTCAGTCTCATAACATCTACAGGACTCAATTTAATTAACTGTAAAAAACATTCATTATTCTCCATCATCCGCATTGCTGCTATGTGTACATACCCGGTACAACCTGTTTGCACATTCCTCTTGCACATCCCTGTTTATATTAATATTTATTAAATCCACAGTAGACTGTATTGAACATTTTATTTCATTGCACATTTTACTCCTTTATTTTATTTTATTTTTTACTTATTTTTTTATCTTCTTACCTATATTTATATATACTCTCCTGTGTTATGTTTCATCTTTTATTTTATTTTTTTGCACTGTCCATTGAGCGGACCTGTCCTGACCTACATTTCACTACTGATTATACCCTGTATGATTGTGTATGTGACAAATAATAAAGAACCTTGAACCACAACAAATCGCGAGTCCTTTGAATTAGTGTTCTGCCTTAAGAATGTCTATAAATAGGTGCTTTTGTATTTGCGGATTCTTTTGAGACTGTCATTCCGCGGCCTTAACTCACAAATGCGCACAAGCCTATCTGTACACCTTGCCTATGGAATGAATGAAGTAGGCGGTCAGACATGTGTAGTAGAATGTCGATCTGAATGGCGATCCACTTTAAGGACCCTGATTTTTTTCCCCCAACATTATTGCGACCAATATTTGGAATTTCATCGTGTGATGTTTAGATTTTTTTTTTCATTGGTTACACGTGTATCTTCGTTTTCTTTGTCTTATGTGGTCAAATTGTACAATTGTATTATCGTTTGTTTGTGAAATGCAGTGAGCTGTAAACTGCACATATCATGTTTCTGTAGTGCCGTGGTCTGTGTTTGTTGCGGCTATGCGGTGTTGCTTTTAGTGACAGGAGTTCAAGCCCCAGGTCCGATCATATTCCTTTCTCTTCTCTTCGTTTGTTGTCTTTTAAATGTTGGAGAAACTACCATTTCTGCAGAACACTAATTCAAAGGACTCGCGATTTGTTGTGCATGAAATAAGGGGTACAACAGTATTTGAGGATCATTCTGTGAGCAAAGAAACAGTAATGTACTTGCTTTTGCTTGGATTGCATGTGTGTGCGTGTGGATCTCTCGCGTGCATTTGTGGATCACCCTGTGTGTGGATCTCTGGCGTGCATTTCTGGATTGTGTGTGTGAGTGTGGATCACTCACATGCATTTGTGGATCACCCTGTGTGTGGATCTCTTGCATGCATTTGTGGATCACCCTGTGTGTGGATCTCTTGCATGCATTTGTGGAACGCCCTGTGTGTGGATCTCTCGCATGCATTTGTGGATCGCCCTGTGTGTGGATCTCTCGCATGCATTTGTGGATCGCCCTGTGTGTGGATCTCTTGCATGCATTTGTGGATCGCCCTGTGTGTGGATCTCTCGCATGCATTTGTGGATCGCCCTGTGTGTGGATCTCTCGCATGCATTTGTGGATCGCCCTGTGTGTGGATCTCTCGCATGCATTTGTGGATCTCTCGCATGCATTTGTGGATCGCCCTGTGTGTGGATCTCTCGCATGCATTTGTGGATCGCCCTGTGTGTGGATCTCTCGCATGCATTTGTGGATCGCCCTGTGTGTGGATCACTCACATGCATTTGTGGATCGCCCTGTGTATCGCCCTGTGTGTGGATCTCTCCGTGCATTTGTGGATCGCCCTGTGTGTGGATCTCTCCGTGCATTTGTGGATCGCCCTGTGTGTGGATCTCTCCGTGCATTCATGGATTGTGTGCGCCCTGTGTGTGGATCTCTCCGTGCATTTCTGGATTGTGTGCGCGTGTGTGGATCTCTCCGTGCATTTCTGGATTGTGTGCGCGTGTGTGGATCTCTCCGTGCATTTCTGGATTGTGTGCACGTGTGTGGATCTCTCCGTGCATTTCTGGATTGTGTTTGTGAGTGTGGATCTCTTGCGTGCATTTGTGGATCACCCTGTATGCAGGGATTAAAGTTCTCCGTCGCTACGACGGATTTCCGTCAATTGCAGGGTTCCGCCTGTCCTTAATGTCTTAAATTCACTTTTCATAATTTTAAGGCCGTAAATATGCTTACATTTATCATAATAGTGTAATAAACGTCTTCATTTTAGTTTGAATAGGTCTTAAATTAAGGAAAAACGAGGTGTATTCAGCCTGCTGAGGGGGATGTGATCAGAGCCTGGAGTGGAGCGAAAGCACGTTCTCTCACCGTTCTGTAATCACTCCACTCTGGGTCCACTCACGGAAAAACTGCTCCGTGTTCACTCCATTTTAGAAGTTATCAGGGATTAATGTTTTCTGTCGCTACGACGGATTTCCATCAATTGGAATAAATGAGGGGAAAAGAAACATGTCGCGCACTGTTGTTGTTCTGCCGCCACACCAAAAATCATCCCCGCCACGGCTGCAGCTTCTCACTGACAACATAGTAACGCCGCTCACATCATTCACAGTCGGGTTATTAGCAGAGAACACAGAACAGAACTTGATTGCGGATATTAATAATAATTCTACTCATTGTCGTAGGTTCCAACGGAATGTATCATATTTGCACGCAGTGTTGGGTGTAACGCGTTACTGTAATTAAATTACTTATCCACTGAAAAAGTAAAGTAAGGGATTACTGTTCATTTTTAGGTAATTTAATTACAGTTACTTATAAAGTACTTGCATTACATACAGTAAATAATTTCAACGGTTCTAAAATTAATATTGAATTTGAAATGTAAATTTACCGTCTAAAGATCAAATTGAATGCAGCGCTTTAACCCTCCGCGCGCCGGCTCGTTCATTTTCAGATTATCCTGATTCACAGAAAACCTTAAATACTCGGATACATAAGACTAAAATCAATAGAATCTAAAAAGCTTGAATTTTACTTTTAAATGAACGAATTCAAATCGAAAACGAATATTATCTGATTATGTAATCAGTTTGAAACTAAAGCGAGGTACAGTCTTTCCTGTATCTGAAAGCCTGAAGTGTCTACGTTTAAATTAACTAATTAAAATCGAAAATGAATATTATCTGATTATGTAATCCGTATAAAACTGAGGTACAGTCGTTCCCGTATCCATACCTGTAAACCCTCCCGTTTTTCCCGGGATTCTCCCGTATTTTACCATTCTATCCCACTGTCATCCCGTTTAAATATTTTCCCGTATTTTTAATCTTGCTATAAAAAAAAAATCCCACTGGACGTATTTTATATGTTTGCTACATTCACCTCCGGTAAAACTCCCGTAATTTGTATGACCCAAACCTCATTATATGAATAATCAAGTCAATATATTCCAAGGTTGTCCGGTTGCAGATCTTGTATGAAAAGCATCCTTCTCACACAATCCACACATACAAATTCCCTCAACTTGGCAACTTTACAACCCAGTGATGCTGTTGATATCTGCGCACTGTGCGCAGTAGTGATGAGCGGATGGCGGTTATTTCCGCGGGCGCTGTGGATAATCCGCGGGTCGGGTAATAAAAAAATGCATTCTGATTATTTGCGGGTGGGTCGCAGGTGGATAAGATAAATCATTAATGATGCAAATATTAACTACATTTTCTAAAATACGAACGTGTTTTAAATATATATTTTTTCATCAGGCATACGATTTCGTTTGTGTGTGTGTGTGTGTGAGCGCTGCAAGTTTCAAAGTCAGGTGCAGCGCTGCTTTGTTTACTGCGGTTACCGGGGAAACTGCTATATTCCTGGCAAAAAAAGACTCCGCCCCCTTCCCCCATAGACACGCACCCAAATCATTTCTGTAATTTATTCTTACCTAGTTAAAATGTTATTTTTACATAAATCTGTACGGATTTTACTAGTTGGGCTTTTACTGAACATCTTGCCAAACTGAAATGTATTGTTTAACTTTTAAGCTTTTTTGTTCTGTTTGCTAACCAAAGAAGGTAAAAAAAATATATATATTAAAAAAAGTTTAAGTATTAAAGTTGTTTTAAAGCTAAAAGGCTAAACTATTCTATGTTTGACTCAAATTGAAAGAATACAGTTTAATTTCTATTAAGGTTTATAGGGATTTTAAGATGTAGCCTAATTAGCAATTTGAATAATTAAGTTACTTATTGAGTAACTAAGTTACTTTTCAGACAGAGTAATTAGTAAAGTAATTTAAATAGAATATTGATGAAGTAATTAGTAACTGTAATTAATTACTTTTTGAAAGTAACTTACCCAACACTGTTTGCACGTGCTTTTGTGTCTTGATAACTCACTCGAGAGCTCTCATTTTCTGTACGCCCACAGATCGTGATAAGGAGAGTGACAGCTTTTAATAATTAAGGGAGTTTGCAAATGTGATATTGGTTTAATACAACAGAACAATAAACAAGTACTGCATGATTTTACTCTATATCATCAACGAAAATAGTTCCAAATAAAGTAACAGCTGAGCCGCTGCGCATCTCTAAAAGCAAACACAGCGGTGTTTCATTCATGAATGAACTGCGTTTCTGAACGAATCTAGTGAGTCAGTGATTCATGATTCCCCATTCATTAAGACAGTCACTTGATTCATTCCGGAATGAATCAGCCGTTCAAACTAATCAATTGAATAAATGATGGATTTCATGATAAATGAAATCAGTGACTTGCCGCCACCTGCTGGTGGTTTCAGTTTCATTTTTAGCGTATCATTTCAGTTATTTAATTAATTAAATATTTCTGTATTCAAAGTTTTATATTTAAAACATAAATCTTCACATGAATCTATGAATTTAATTGCACTCATTCCACCTCTGAGCCTCATTAAACGTCTGAAAATGTACCTACAACTACAAGCCAAAGAAACTACAAGAAGTTCTTCTGTGCCACCTCTATAGTACAAATTATTTTTTTATTAATATTAATTTCATATGGTTGGTAACTTATTTGGCTTATTCTACTTCTTATTATATTGTTTTAAATATAAATTTTAAAAAGCTTATAACCATAATTTTTTGAATTTGACAAAGCTGAAAATGATGCCATTGCAAAGGTAAAAGGAAAATACTCCGGTAAATCATTTTAAGAAGTCAAATGTCACCTCGTATTTGGAAGGCTAATTTTTGATTAGAATTTGATTATTGATCAGAAGGTGCTCCTACATTTTTTTTAATTAGGCGGACAAGCGCTCCTAAAAAGAAAAGTAAGCATAGAGCCCTGTATAACACATTAGATCCATGCATGAGGTCTTAAAGAGACAGCAGCCTAAATAAACCTGCTGCTGTCTTTCATTATACAGTGAAGACTATCCAGTGTTAATTTTCAGTTGAATAGATTATAGTTAGACTTAACTGAAAAAATTTAAGTACTAATAATTTAATTTGTATCTTGTTATTGTTTTTGTTTGTGCTATTGATTGTAATTAGTTTATTTATTCTTATTTTATTATTTACTATTTGTCTTTTTTAGTTAAAATAAATTCAATTGTAAGTGCAGGTGAATCTTGGGTGGGGAGGGGGCGTGGTCCATGGGAAATAGTCCTGCCACCACAGCTGGAAAATATCCTAGAGGAAACACTGCATACATTTAATAAAATTAGAAAAATGCATTTACAAAGGTAAAAAGAAAATGCCCCTGTAAATCACTTTGAGTCAAATATCACCTTGTATTAAGAAGGCACTTTTTTTTATCAGAATTGTTTTATTATTGATTAGAAGGTGCTCCTAAATTTCTTAAATTAGAAGGACAAGCGCTCCTAATTAAAAGAAGAAAAACACGGCTCTTAAACTGGGTGTGTGACAGGTATGGCTGTGGAATGAGGTTTGGCCGATAAAAAATTTCAGTCAGAAGATTTATTTTTTGCTTTAATCCATGTGTGTGTGGATCTCTCTGTGCATTTGTGGATTGTG
The DNA here is from genome assembly GCA_027422415.1 of Schizothorax lantsangensis. Classification (NCBI taxonomy): domain Eukaryota; kingdom Metazoa; phylum Chordata; class Actinopteri; order Cypriniformes; family Cyprinidae; genus Schizothorax; species Schizothorax lantsangensis. The sequence continues at coordinate 39,110,625 of CM049840.1, forward strand.
TGCGTGCGTGTGGATCTCTTGCGTGCATTTGTGGTAGGATTTGATACTGTTTTCACTCCATACGATGAGCACTACGTTTTTCAGGTGTATAAGGAGTATGTAATAGAGATATGCCTGTTATTCAAGGATGCCGATACTGCACAATTTTTTTTTAATAACTTTTATGTTCCCCCGAGAAACTCTGTATTCGCTGGTATAACTGTTGCATTCTCTTGTAAAGATATTTGCATTCACTTGGAAAACTATTGCGTCCCCCACAAAGATATTTGCGTTCTCTCACAAAACTATTGAGTTCAAAAACAAATTCCCTGTTTACTTTACAGCTTGCAGTGGTTTATACAGCTCTGTACATTCACAATGTAGCAGTTCATAGAGGTTTATTATTATTTTTATTTTTTTTACTTTGACTGAAGTGTAAATAAATACAGATCGTAGGAGACGTCTTGAAGTTATCTCAGAAGGTGCTCTTTGGTTGGGTTTGAAGCAACTTCTACAAGAAAGGAATCCAAGGCACTTCTTCTGGTCCAAAAAAAGTTAAAAAGCCTTTATTCCATTTATGGCCATTACAATAGAAGCATTAAAAATACCTAAAAAATCAGAGCAGTTGAGTCCTTGGCCATCTTCAAGAATCGGTTATAAACACATCTCTTCTGTCTTTATTCGACCCTCTAACTCTAGCGCTCTCTATTCTAATTCTTCTGTCTTTATTCCACCCTCTAACTCTAGCGCTCTCTATTCTAATTCTTCCGTCTTTATTCCACCCTCTAACTCTAGCGCTCTCTATTCTAATTCTTCCGTCTTTATTCCACCCTCTAACTCTAGCGCTCTCTATTCTAATTCTTCCGTCTTTATTCCACCCTCTAACTCTAGCGCTCTCTATTCTAATTCTTCCGTCTTTATTCCACCCTCTAACTCTAGCGCTCTCTATTCTAATTCTTCCGTCTTTATTCCACCCTCTAACTCTAGCGCTCTCTATTCTAATTCTTCCGTCTTTATTCCACCCTCTAACTCTAGCGCTCTCTATTCTAATTCTTCCGTCTTTATTCCACCCTCTAACTCTAGCGCTCTCTATTCTAATTCTTCCGTCTTTATTCCACCCTCTAACTCTAGCGCTCTCTATTCTAATTCTTCCGTCTTTATTCCACCCTCTAACTCTAGCGCTCTCTATTCTAATTCTTCCGTCTTTATTCCACCCTCTAACTCTAGCGCTCTCTATTCTAATTCTTCCGTCTTTATTCCACCCTCTAACTCTAGCGCTCTCTATTCTAATTCTTCCGTCTTTATTCCACCCTCTAACTCTAGCGCTCTCTATTCTAATTCTTCCGTCTTTATTCCACCCTCTAACTCTAGCGCTCTCTATTCTAATTCTTCCGTCTTTATTCCACCCTCTAACTCTAGCGCTCTCTATTCTAATTCTTCCGTCTTTATTCCACCCTCTAACTCTAGCGCTCTCTATTCTAATTCTTCCGTCTTTATTCCACCCTCTAACTCTAGCGCTCTCTATTCTAATTCTTCCGTCTTTATTCCACCCTCTAACTCTAGCGCTCTCTATTCTAATTCTTCCGTCTTTATTCCACCCTCTAACTCTAGCGCTCTCTATTCTAATTCTTCCGTCTTTATTCCACCCTCTAACTCTAGCGCTCTCTATTCTAATTCTTCCGTCTTTATTCCACCCTCTAACTCTAGCGCTCTCTATTCTAATTCTTCCGTCTTTATTCCACCCTCTAACTCTAGCGCTCTCTATTCTAATTCTTCCGTCTTTATTCCACCCTCTAACTCTAGCGCTCTCTATTCTAATTCTTCCGTCTTTATTCCACCCTCTAACTCTAGCGCTCTCTATTCTAATTCTTCCGTCTTTATTCCACCCTCTAAGTCTAGCGCTCTCTATTCTAATTCTTCCGTCTTTATTCCACCCTCTAACTCTAGCTCTCTATTCTAATTCTTCCGTCTTTATTCCACCCTCTAACTCTAGCGCTCTCTATTCTAATTCTTCCGTCTTTATTCCACCCTCTAACTCTAGCGCTCTCTATTCTAATTCTTCCGTCTTTATTCCACCCTCTAACTCTAGCGCTCTCTATTCTAATTCTTCCGTCTTTATTCCACCCTCTAACTCTAGCGCTCTCTATTCTAATTCTTCCGTCTTTATTCCACCCTCTAACTCTAGCGCTCTCTATTCTAATTCTTCCGTCTTTATTCCACCCTCTAACTCTAGCGCTCTCTATTCTAATTCTTCCGTCTTTATTCCACCCTCTAACTCTAGCGCTCTCTATTCTAATTCTTCCGTCTTTATTCCACCCTCTAACTCTAGCGCTCTCTATTCTAATTCTTCCGTCTTTATTCCACCCTCTAACTCTAGCGCTCTCTATTCTAATTCTTCCGTCTTTATTCCACCCTCTAACTCTAGCGCTCTCTATTCTAATTCTTCCGTCTTTATTCCACCCTCTAACTCTAGCGCTCTCTATTCTAATTCTTCCGTCTTTATTCCACCCTCTAACTCTAGCGCTCTCTATTCTAATTCTTCCGTCTTTATTCCACCCTCTAACTCTAGCGCTCTCTATTCTAATTCTTCCGTCTTTATTCCACCCTCTAACTCTAGCGCTCTCTATTCTAATTCTTCCGTCTTTATTCCACCCTCTAACTCTAGCGCTCTCTATTCTAATTCTTCCGTCTTTATTCCACCCTCTAACTCTAGCGCTCTCTATTCTAATTCTTCCGTCTTTATTCCACCCTCTAACTCTAGCGCTCTCTATTCTAATTCTTCCGTCTTTATTCCACCCTCTAACTCTAGCGCTCTCTATTCTAATTCTTCCGTCTTTATTCCACCCCCTCTAACTCTAGCGCTCTCTATTCTAATTCTTCCGTCTTTATTCCACCCTCTAACTCTAGCGCTCTCTATTCTAATTCTTCCGTCTTTATTCCACCCTCTAACTCTAGCGCTCTCTATTCTAATTCTTCCGTCTTTATTCCACCCTCTAACTCTAGCGCTCTCTATTCTAATTCTTCCGTCTTTATTCCACCCTCTAACTCTAGCGCTCTCTATTCTAATTCTTCCGTCTTTATTCCACCCTCTAACTCTAGCGCTCTCTATTCTAATTCTTCCGTCTTTATTCCACCCTCTAACTCTAGCGCTCTCTATTCTAATTCTTCCGTCTTTATTCCACCCTCTAACTCTAGCGCTCTCTATTCTAATTCTTCCGTCTTTATCTAGCGCTCTCTATTCTAATTCTTCTCTAACTCTAACTCTAGCGCTCTCTATTCTAATTCTTCCGTCTTTATTCCACCCTCTAACTCTAGCGCTCTCTATTCTAATTCTTCGCGTCTTTATTCCACCCTCTAACTCTAGCGCTCTCTATTCTAATTCTTCCGTCTTTATTCCACCCTCTAACTCTAGCGCTCTCTATTCTAATTCTTCCGTCTTTATTCCACCCTCTAACTCTAGCGCTCTCTATTCTAATTCTTCCGTCTTTATTCCACCCTCTAACTCTAGCGCTCTCTATTCTAATTCTTCCGTCTTTATTCCACCCTCTAACTCTAGCGCTCTCTATTCTAATTCTTCCGTCTTTATTCCACCCTCTAACTCTAGCGCTCTCTATTCTAATTCTTCCGTCTTTATTCCACCCTCTAACTCTAGCGCTCTCTATTCTAATTCTTCCGTCTTTATTCCACCCTCTAACTCTAGCGCTCTCTATTCTAATTCTTCTGTGGCGGTCTTGCGGGCGCGGCGGTGGGGCGCGGGCGGGTGGCGGTGCGCTCTCTATTCTAATTCTTCCGTGCGCGGCTTTGGATAAAAGCATCTGCTAAATGACTAAATGCAGGGTTTGAAATTAACACCCGCCAATGCGGGTAAAAATCAGCTGTGGCGGGTAACGCTGTCAAATCACTAGCCAGTTTGGCGGGTTACTTTTTGAAAATTATGTTCACTCATTAATCTGTTGGGGAAGTTCATGCAAGCCAAATCTGCGCATGTTTAGAGCAAATACTGAACTCGTGAGACATCATGACATTATCGAGTATATTGCAAAAACCAAATAAAACACACCTACAGTATGTGCACTCTGTAGGCTACAACTACATGAAGTCTGGTTAGACTAGTGCGCGTATAGCGCGTGCGCATTTAACGCTAGAGTGCATTCTTTCACTGCATGATTCAGTCTATTAATATGAATGATCACATAATTCAAGATAAGGGGGCAAAAAATGTATATATTTATAATTTCATATTGTTAATATCACACGAAGAGTCTCGATTTTCCAGATTAATAATCTGCATGGTTACAAATGTGATATTGATTTTATAAAACAGTTCAATAAATAATAGGTTACTATCAAGATACTTATGTTTTAGACACCATAATGGCTGATTTCGGCAACAAAAATCATTCCAAACAGCCATAGCGCTGTTTCATGTCTCTGAGCAACATGACGGTGTTTCGTTCCTGAATGAATCAACCGTTTAAATGATTCGGTTCAATCGCAATGACTCACTTAACAGTGACTTGATGCCACCTGCTGGCGGTTATAGTTTTACATTTTAAGTATCTTTTCATTTTTCTAAATAATTTCAAATATGAGTATTCAACATTTCATGTTTAAAATATCAAAACATTATTTATGCATTTGTAACTGCTCAAGCTCTTTAAAGTCAGATTGATTCTGATTGGCTGTCAGTGCTTTTATTGTTCATCAGCTTCTATAAATATATATTCTGAAAGTAATAGTAATGATATTGTTCCTCTGTGTTGCTGTTGTTATAGCTATAGTATGGACTTACCTTTTCTCATAGAATGAAAACGAGTATTAAAAAAAACAAACAGAAAACACACACAGCTTCAGGTTCAGTTTCATTTCGCTCCCATCGAGTTAAAAACACACGCGCTGTTGCACCTCTGATAACCTTTTAGGCTCATTCTGCTGTGTTTATATAAGCTTTTAACAGGTTGTGTCACAGAGCGGTAAAAACGGTTACACTCACTAATGAATGAATCGTGTTTGTACCGAACTCAACAAACACTGTCCTTCGATCTATGAACGTTTCTCTCAGTTAATGTGCGCGAGTCTGAAGCGTCTGTCAGAGCAAATCAACACATGCTGTTGTGAATAATTAAGCGAAGCTCTTCTCATTGGATAAGAACACGCAGTCTCATGAATAATTAAATAGACACCGACGCTCATCGATGTACTATAGTTCATGCCACGTCAACACGATGTAGATTTTAAACCCTGAAGATGACAATAGTGCAAAAAGCTTCAAATTAACCAGTTTTCTCAACAGTTAAAACGATCGGATGCTAACCTTGTCTTGTATGATGTGCAACACAAACACCTCTGCTAAAGTCCTCTGCGGTTTCATTTAAGCACCAAATAACAATGACTTCAACTAAATATTGAGTTTTAAAAATGTGAATTTTATTTTTACAGACATTAAAAATGAATAACATTTATTTGACCTTAATATTACATTTATTTCTTACCACTGAATTAACGATGATGTGCTTCACTCTTTTGGTCCGTAAAAAAACTTCTGTTCTCTTCAAATAGACTTGTCAAATCTCTCTGAAATCACAGTATTTACTCTCGAATATTTATTAATTATAAGTAATTATTCAATAAAGAGATCAATAAACGAGTGTTAGTCTGTCAGTAAAACCAAATCACCATTAATTTTTAAATAATGCGAGCGCGCGGCTTTATATGAAACACAGGAGAAAAGCGCGTGCTGGAGAAGCGCGTGCAGATTGTGACGAGTTCCTTTATATGGAACACAGGAGAAAAGCGCGTGCTGGAGAAGCGCGTGCAGATTGTGACGAGTTCCTTTATATGGAACACAGGAGAAAAGCGCGTGCTGGAGAAGCGCGTGCAGATTGTGACAGTTCCTTTATATGGAACACAGAGAAAAGCGCGTGCTGGAGAAGCGCGTGCAGATTGTGACGAGTTCCTTTATATGGAACACAGGAGAAAAGCGCGTGCTGGAAAAGCGCGTGCAGATTGTGACGCCTTTATATGGAACACAGGAAAAAGCGCGTGCTGGAAAAGCGCGTGCAGATTGTGACGAGTTCCTTTATATGGAACACAGGAGAAAAGCGCGTGCTGGAGAAGCGCGTGCAGATTGTGACGAGTTCCTTTATATGGAACAGATTGTGACAGTTCCTTTATATGAGAAAAGCGCGTGCTGGAGAAGCGCGTGCAGATTGTGACGAGTTCCTTTATATGGAACACAGGAGAAAAGCGCGTGCTGGAGAAGCGCGTGCAGATTGTGACGAGTTCCTTTATATGGAACACAGGAGAAAAGCGCGTGCTGGACGAAAGGAACGGAGAAAAGCGTGCTGGAGAAGCGCGTGCAGATGTGACGAGTTCCTTTATATGGAACACAGGAGAAAAGCGCGTGCTGGAGAAGCGCGTGCAGATTGTGACGAGTTCCTTTATATGGAACACAGGAGAAAAGCGCGTGCTGGAGAAGCGCGTGCAGATTGTGACGAGTTCCTTTATATGGAACACAGGAGAAAAGCGCGTGCTGGAGAAGCGCGTGCAGATGTGACGAGTTCCTTTATATGGAACACAGGAGAAAAGCGCGTGCTGGAGAAGCGCGTGCAGTGCAGATTGGAACACAGGAGAAAAGCGCGTGACGAGTTCCTTTATATGGAACACAGGAGAAAAGCGCGTGCTGGAGAAGCGCGTGCAGATTGTGACGAGTTCCTTTATATGGAACACAGGAGAAAAGCGCGTGCTGGAGAAGCGCGTGCAGATTGTGACGAGTTCCTTTATATGGAACACAGGAGAAAAGCGCGTGCTGGAGAGTTCCTTTAGCGGAGAAAAGCGTGCAGATTGTGACGAGTTCCTTTATATGGAACACAGGAGAAAAGCGCGTGCTGGAGAAGCGAGTGCAGATTGTGACGAGTTCCTTTATATGGAAACAGGAGAAAAGCGCGTGCTGGAGGAGAAAAGCGGAGAAAAGCGTGCTGGAGAAGCGCGTGCAGATTGTGACGAGTTCCTTTATATGGAACACAGGAGAGAAGCGCGTGCTGGAGAAGCGCGTGCAGATTGTGACGAGTTCCTTTATATGGAACACAGGAGAAAAGCGCGTGCTGGAGAAGCGAGTGCAGATTGTGACGAGTTCCTTTATATGAAACAGGAGAAAAGCGCGTGCTGGAGGAGAAAAGCGGAGAAAAGCGTGCTGGAGAAGCGCGTGCAGATTGTGACGAGTTCCTTTATATGGAACACAGGAGAAAAGCGCGTGCTGGAGAAGCGCGTGCAGATTGTGACGAGTTCCTTTATATGGAACACAGGAGAAAAGCGCGTGCTGGAGAAGCGCGTGCAGATTGTGACGAGTTCCTTTATATGGAACACAGGAGAAAAGCGCGTGCTGGAAAAGCGCGTGCAGATTGTGACGAGTTCCTTTATATGGAACACAGGAGAAAAGCGCGTGCTGGAAAAGCGCGTGCAGATTGTGACGAGTTCCTTTATATGGAACACAGGAGAAAAGCGCGTGCTGGAAAAGCGCGTGCAGATTGTGACGAGTTCCTTTATATGGAACACAGGAGAAAAGCGCGTGCTGGAGAAGCGCGTGCAGATTGTGACGAGTTCCTTTATATGGAACACAGGAGAAAAGCGCGTGCTGGAGCGCGTGCAAGCGCCTTTATATGGAACACAGGAGAAAAGCGCGTGCAGATTGTGACGAGTTCCTTTATATGGAACACAGGAGAAAAGCGCGTGCTGGAAAGCGCGTGCAGATTGTGACGAGTTCCTTTATATGAACACAGGAGAAAAGCGCGTGCTGGAGAAGCGCGTGCAGATTGTGACGAGTTCCTAAAACACAGGAGAAAAGCGCGTAGAAGCGCGTGAAACACAGAAACACAGAGAAAAGCGCGTGCTGGAGAAGCGCGTGCAGATTGTGACGAGTTCCTTTATATGGAACACAGGAGAAAAGCGCGTGCTGGAAAAGCGCGTGCAGATTGTGACGAGTTCCTTTATATGGAACACAGGAGAAAAGCGCGTGCTGGAGAAGCGCGTGCAGATCAGAGGCGCGCATAAAGTAACATACAAACAAACCCAGTGTTTATGATATGCTTTTCAGACTATGCTTAACCTCGGCTTAATTTCAGATATAAAATTGCAATATTATCATTATAATGCGATTTTTTTATTTTTTATTATTTAACCAGGAAAAAACTCATTGAGATTAAAAATCTCTTTTTCAAGAGTGTCCTGGCCAAGATAGGGTAGCAGTACAACCATACATACATAGAGACACAAAATACACAAAAATAATAATAACATTAAACAACCGAAATCAAGGCCGTAACCATGTCTTGAACATTGGGGGGGACCAATTTTTGTATATATATATATATATATATATATATATATATATATATATATATATATATATATATATATATATATATATATATATATATATATATATATATACATACATATATATATATATACACACACACACACACACACACACACACACACACACACACACACACATATATATATATAATGTGTGTGCGTGTGTCAATTAAAGCATATATATATATATATATATATATATATATATATATATATATATATGTGTGTGTGTATATATATATATATATATATATATATATATATATATATATATATATATATATATATATATATATATATATATATATATATATATATATATATATATATACAAAAATTGTATATATATATATATATGCTTTAATTGACGCACGCACACACATTATTACTCGCACACAGAGACTTGTCAACACTACCCCGCGACTTTTATTGTAATAAAATAGTTTCCATACTGAATCTATTATATTTCTCAGCAACGACGTGTTTTTGAAGTAGGACTAAATTGACAGTTTCATTGTTTGTAGGGACAGACAAACAGATGCAGATGATTAACACACACATTTCATCTCTCTCTCTCTCTTTCTCTCAAAATGGGCATATTTTTGAAAAAGTCAAGTAATTGCTTCACTGAATATAACTGTCGGTCATTTAACATTTCTTTCCTAAAACAGTTGACTAAACATTAATTGATTTGCAGCTTCCATCTTACCTCGCTCTCTTTCAGTGTTTTCAATCTTTCGCGGCGCGCTCAGCATCTGTGAACGCTAAACCCCGCCTACTTTGATTTGATTGGCCAGTTCAATTATTTTGACATTGACGATCGCTGTTAGCCAGCTGAGCCAGAGCAGACTGAAAATGATACTTTTAAAGCTTTTTTTGTCATCCTAACAAGAGCGCTGCGTAATGGAGGACAGCAGATCAGTGCAAGAATTTCAAATATTGGGGGGGACATTTGGCCATTTCTAATTATTGGGGGGGACTTGTCCCCCTCAATGTCTATGGTGGTTACGCCCCTGACTGAAATAGCAAATCCTTTAAAGTCAACCACAATCCATAACACATCATGCAAAACATCTACAGCCAGATGTGGCTGCCTCCAAGTCAGTTAACATCCTCTTAAAAGCGACCAATGAGACCATCTTATTAAGTTTCATGGATTTCTGTAACTTGTTCCATGTAGAAGGAGCAGCATACTTAAACGCTTTTTTTCCCAGCTCAGTAACTACTATTTGACTACTTTGATGTCTACACTTTATTAAGCTTATTTCAGACATGAAATTCTGCAAAAATAGTTTGTTTTTGATTAAAAAATACACACTTAAGAGTTACTGGGCACAAGTAAACCCCATCTTCCTCCTTCATACCCACAGACTTCACTCAAATATCATCCCATTGCTCTGCATTTCAGCTAAAACATTATCAAACTATATCCCTGGGTCTTGTTGAATTATGTATTTGTGTCTGATGTGAAGTAGTGTATTATGTGATGTGAGTTGTCTCAAATTAATGAAGTGTTTGGTTCTTGATTGTATATTATCAGGTTCTGGTACATTGATGATAAAGAAGAAAGGATGTGTTCAGTCAGATTTCTGCTGAATCTCTGTGTTGCTGCAGTAGAAACTGACAAAGATACAGGAACAAGATTCTCCTCTCAGCTGTCATCTGTGTGCAGCTACGAAACCTTCCCTTATGATTATTATTATGATGATGATGATCAGAATGATTTCCTGCTGGATCTTTGCTCTCATGTGAAGAACTATGAGACTCAAACAGGCAGGAGTTATCTTCCAGCATTACAGTCAGTTTTCCAGTCACCTGATGAATGGTTCATAGATCTCTCACAGAGAAAGATCTCCGTCCTCCTGGAAGTGCTGAAGCTCCAGACAGAGAAGAAAACAGTATATCTGAGAAGATGTTCAGAGGAAGAGAGAGAAGTGATGAGTTTCCTTCAGTGTCTGAAACACATCTCACAGCTGAGGTACCTGAACTTACATACTTTTGATTGCCAAAATAAGTTTTGTGTGGCTCTTTTGTTTTCTTTTTGATCTGAATATTGTGGTAAAACTAAACTTTTAAACTACTTTTAAACAGAAAATGGTGGAATATTTACATTAGGGTTGCCACCTTCAGTGAGGCAAAATAAGGGACATCTGATCTCATTTTTGGATGAAATGCAAGCTTAGTTTTTGTGCAGGGTGACAGGGTTTTTCCTGGCTCAAAATGAGGCGGAGGTGGCACCATCCTGATCATGTGCACACAATATACCCACCCTTTAACTGGCTGAAACAAACACTTTTTACCCACGACGTATTAGAGGTGTTATAATAATTATATGATTTTAAAAAAATGACAAATATAAAGTTGCATTTTACAAAATCAAATTAAATACAACAACAAATATACTAAAAGCCCTTTTGTAGTAGGTGAACATAAACATTAGGTTGTTAAACACTTTGTGAAATTGAACATCTTTATCCACTCCTTATAGTCTCCTGGTCCATATCGCTTTGATCCAATATACATTTATCCACGTAAAGTGTCTTTCTAGAAAACAAAACATTTTCTTACAACCTTACATGAACTCTTCTTACTATCATAATCGTGTGAAATATAGGGCCCTATGAAATCTGATTTATTTTTTCCCAAATTCAGTTTTATTTTTTACCAAATTCAGTTTTTTTCCTTTCAAATTTTTCTGGAACATTTTTAATATTACATTTTAGTAATAAAAAGCATGTCTAATTAATTAAAATCATGAAACTTATACAACTTCACATTAGTTTATTAAAAGTTTAACAAAAATTACATGTTTATGGCTCTATGAAATGTTTTTTTCTTTCACCATATGTTTATTGTTACCAAATTCTGTGTTGAAGCATGTCTAATTATTTGAACATAAAATAAATATAAACATAAAAACAACTTAATTTATTCAAATTTATTCTTAAAATAGCCGTATGAAATGTTTTCTTTTTCCTGAGAAATTCTGTGTTATGTCTAGTTATCAAATGAAGGCATAAAACATTCATTTTATTTATCTTTAAATTATTGAAAATCAAACTTTATTTATTTAGACAAACAAAGGGGATTTACTATTAAAATTAAAACATGGAAGAAATTTAGTTTGATCATTACTTAACAAAATAAAGTTTTAATAATTGTAGTATTAGTAGCAGTACTGGAGGTTAAACCGAACTTTTATTTTGACGGGTTGCCGTGAATACCGTCCTTTACAGTTCTGTGCGACGCTAGTTTTACTCCAATGAAACGGTCAAATGCTCATGAAGTGACTCTCAGAGCAGTTCTGGAGATGTTGTTCATGTGTTTATGTCCTCATTTAGAGAGACGGCAGAGATCACCGCGAGCGTCACGCGCTTCTGTGTGTGTGTGTGTGTGTGTGTGTGTGTGTTAATCGAAACCGCGCGTCTCCATTCATTCATTCAGAGAAAATTCCCATCGTCCTCCTCCATACCTGCAGACTGAGCACAAATGACATCCAGTATAGCACTGCATTTCAGCTAAAACATGATCAAACTATATCCCTGGGTCTTGTTGAATTATGTATTTGTGTCTGATGTGAAGTAGTGTATTATGTGATGTGAGTTGTCTCAAATTAATGAAGTGTTTGGTTCTTGATTGTATATTATCAGGTTTGAGGGCATTGATGATAAAGAAGAAAGGATGTGTTCAGTCAGATTTCTGCTGAATCTCTGTGTTGCTGCAGTAGAAACTGACAAAGATACAGGAACAAGATTCTGCTCTCAGCTGTCATCTGTGTGCAGCTACGAAACCTTCCCTTATGATGATGATCAGATTGATTTGCTGCTGGATCTCTGCTCTCATGTGAAGGACTATGAGACTCAAACAGGCAGGAGTTATCTTCCAGCATTACAGTCAGTTTTCCAGTCACCTGATGTCTGGATCATAGATCTCTCACAGAGAAAGATCTCCGTCCTCCTGGAAGTGCTGAAGCTCCAGACAGAGAAGAAAACAGTAGATCTGAGAAGATGTTCAGAGGAAGAGAGAGAAGTGATGAGTTTCCTTCAGTGTCTGAAACACATCTCACAGCTGAGGTGAGAAAATCTCTGGTAAATTACTGTGAAATATGATTTCTGCATAAGCTGAGTGTGTTTATATTAGAGGCTGTGTTGTGTTTCAGTGTTAACTATAGAGTGATGCATTCTGACCATCAAAATAAAGTAATGATTAATAATTTCATTCAATGTATTATCGTGGAAATAAAAGCAAAAAGAAGCATGTTTTTCAGCAAGAGACATCATCATGTTTCTGCTCTTCTGTGATCAGGTCATTTTAAACTGATAAACTCCTGGACAGTTTATAGTCAGGGATCCAGTCAGCGAATGCATTCAAGCAGTCAGATTAAATCATCAGAGATGCTGGAGAAAATAGTGACTCGTGTCCAGATTTCAGTGAATTATTAGTTTCAGTGTGTACTTTGCTTCAAGACACGAGCTCTCTTGTGTTCTGTTTCAAGTTTCAAGTTTTATTTGTCACATACACGACTATACAGAGATTGTATAACCAGCAGTGAAATGTGAATCAGGTCCGCTCCATGGACAGTGCAAATATTGTAGAATACAACAATAAACAATAAGATATAAGCACAGAATATAAAATATAAAGTATAAGAGACTGTGCATGACAGTATGCTGTAGAATTAAATATCAAGATAAGCATGACTGTACGGGAGGGGGGGGGATGTGCAAACAGGTAGAACATGATGACATGAGCAGCAATCACAAAGAATAAATATAAAATATGATAAGATATCAAGATACAGAAAGTGTTGTGTGCAGATGACAGTATTGTGTGCAAAAGACACTGTCAGTATGAGGTAGATGATAATGGGTGCGAGTATATTACTGATTGTGAGTGATTAGTAAGTGAGGTCATCATGATGTTAAGAGTTCAGTTCAGTTTGAGTTCAGGAGCCTGATGGCCTGGGGGAAGAAGCTCCTCCTGAGGCTCTCAGTTTTTGCCATCAGGCAGCGGAAGCGCTTACCAGATGGCAGCAGAGTGAATAGACAGTTTCCAGGGTGATTTGAGTCTTTGGTGATTTTGACAGCTCTGCTTCTCTCTGATTGTTTCAGAGCAGACTAAACTGTTTCTCATCATGCTCTGTGTGAAATACAGACTGAACAATGACTAAACATCATTCTGAAAGTAATTCTAATGATAATGTTCCTCTGTGTAGCTGTTGTTATAGTATGGACTTACCTGTTCTCATAAGACCTATTCAGAAGGGATTCGTTTTACAAGAGTAGATGGATTAATGTCATTTTTTATACCTCAGGACATCTGTAATATTAATGGCCAATTCACACAGGATAAGAAATCTCTGTAAAACTACCAGAAGTGGGAGGTTTAACTCTATTTGCTCTGCGCCGTCACTTGATTATCGTCATGTGTGTCATGTACGTTGCTTACTGACATCCTCATTCAACCGGACCTTACTGCTCATATCCAATCAACATGTAATCATTTAATTAATAAATCATTTGACCACACCTGTAATATATATATATATACATATACATATACATATACATATACACACACACACACACACACACACACACACACACACACACACACACACACACACACACACACACACACACACACACACACACACAAACACAAAAACAGGTCGGGTCAAAGATTTATTAAATTAAATTCTGTTTATAAATATAAACTCCAAGTAAACCCCCATCTTCCTCCTTCATACCCACAGACTTCACTCAAATATCATCTCATTGCTCTGCATTTCAGCTAAAACATGATCAAACTATATCCCTGGGTCTTGTTGAATTATGTATTTGTGCCTGATGTGAAGTGTATTATGTGATGTGAGTTGTCTCAAATTAATGATGTGTTTGGTTCTTGATTGTATATTATCAGGTTTGGGGGCATTAGTGATGATAAAGAAGAAAGGATGTGTTCAGTCAGATTTCTGCTGAATCTCTGTGTTGCTGCAGTAGAAACTGACAAAGATACAGGATCAAGATTCTCCTCTCAGCTGTCATCTGTGTGCAGCTACACAACCTTCCCTTCTCATTATAATGATCATAATCAGAGTGATTTCCTGCTGGATCTTTGCTCTCATGTGAAGAACTATGAGACTCAAACAGGCAGGAGTTATCTTCCAGCATTACAGTCAGTTTTCCAGTCACCTGATGTCTGGATCATAGATCTCTCACAGAGAAAGAGCTCCGTCCTCCTGGAAGTGCTGAAGCTCCAGACAGAGAAGAAAACAGTATATCTGAGAAGATGTTCAGAGGAAGAGAGAGAAGTGATGAGTTTCCTTCAGTGTCTGAAACACATCTCACAGCTGAGGTGAGAAAATCTCTGGTAAATTACTGTGAAATATGATTTCTGCATAAGCTGAGTGTTTATATTAGAGGCTCTGTTGTGTTTCAGTGTTAACTATAGAGTGATGCATTCTGATCATTCACTACATCTGATCTCATTTGTGTGTCAGTGACTAAATCTAAGAGCAGTTTTTGTTCAGGGTGAGATACAGCTGTCTGTGGGTGTGAATACTCATCATATCTGTAGATGTTTGAGCACAAATTATGCGTGTATTTATGGGGCATCTTTGTAGATTCAACCATCAGATGCTACCGAAGTACATGTGCTAAATGATGTATCTGATGATAACAGTTAACTGTTAACACTAGTCATGATGGTGTGTGTCAGTCATCAATGTGATTAATTATACTTACATTCTCTATCATTTAATTAAGCCAACATCCAGTTAGTCCTGATGAGCACTAAGTTTGTCAGGTGTATAAGGATTATGTAATAGAGATATGCCTGTTATTCAAGGATGCAGTTACTGCACAAAAGAAAGTAAGACACACATAGTATGTATTTCTATTCTTCTAATGCATCACTTTCACCCAATTTACATCTTATGAATAGTCTGTCTTCATTTATATAATTAAATTGCAGTTGACCAAATTCATTCAAGCTTGTGATTTTGCCGGTCCACTGCAACTCAATTCCCGTTTATTGTCATTCATAATCATGTGCTGCAGTTTTGTCATCTGCCACTTTAACTGCTCAAGCTCTTTAAAGTCAGATTGATTCTGATTGGCTGTCAGTGCTTTTATTGTTCATCGGCTTCTATAAAAAATATATTCTGAAAGTAATTGTAATGATATTGTTCCTCTGTGTTGCTGTTGTTATAGCTATGGTATGAACTTACCTTTTCTCATAGAATGAAAATTATTATTAAGATTAAAGGATTAGTTCACTTTTAAATTAAAATGTCCTGATAATTTACTCACCCCCATGTCATCCAAGATGTTTATGTATTTCTTTCTTCAGTCGAAAAGAAATGAAGGTTTTTGATGAAAATATTCCAGGATTTATATCAATATAGTTAGTTTCAATGGAGTCCAAACGGTTGAAGGTCAAAACTACAGTTTCAGTGCAGCTTCAAAGAGCTATAAACCATACCAGACGATGAATAAGGGTCTTATCTAGCCAAACCATCGCTCATTTAAAACATAAAAATGTATATGCTTTATAAACACAAATGCTCGGCTGTTCTGCGATACGAGGTAATAACGTTGAAAAGGTCACGCTTGACGTAGGCGGAAGCACCGAGTCAGTGTTTACAAGTTGAACGTGTAAATACTAAGTCAAACGCCGCTTACAGAAAGAGGGAGTTACAACTTAACGAGTTTACAAGATAAAACAACGATGTCGGACGATTTTGAACTTGGAGGAGAAGATGAGATGCAGCCTACGTCAAGCGTGACCTTTTCAACATACGTGACGTCACGAACGCGCATCGCAGAACAGGCCAGCATTTGTGTTTATAAAGCATATACATTTAAAAAAAAAAATAATTAAATGAGCTATGGTTTGGCTAGATAAGACCCTTATTCATCGTCTGGTATGGTTTATAGCTCTTTGAAGCTGCACTGAAACTGTAATTTTGACCTTCAACCGTTTGGAGTCCATTGAAACTAACTATATGAAGAATAATCCTGGATTGCTTTCATCAAAAACCTTAATTTCTTTTCGACTGAAGAAAGAAATACATAAACATCTTGGATGACATGGGGGTGAGTAAATTATCAGGACATTTTAATTTAAAAGTGAACTAATCCTTTAATCTTAAGACTGGGCACATCCAAGAAAATCCCCATCTTCCTCCTTCATACCCACAGACTTCACTCAAATATCATCCCATTGCTCTGCATTTCAGCTAAAACATTATCAAACTATATCCCTGGGTCTTGTTGAATTATGTATTTGTGTCTGATGTGAAGTGTATTATGTGATGTGAGTTGTCTCAAATTAATGAAGTGTTTGGTTCTTGATTGTATATTATCAGGTTTGGGGGCATTAGTGATGAAGAAAGGATGTGTTCAGTCAGATTTCTGCTGAATCTCTGTGTTGCTGCAGTAGAAACTGACAAAGATACAGGATCAAGATTCTCCTCTCAGCTGTCATCTGTGTGCAGCTACAAAACCTTCCCTTCTCATTATAATCAGAATGATTTCCTGCTGGATCTCTGCTCTCATGTGAAGAACTATGAGACTCAAACAGGCAGGAGTTATCTTCCAGCATTACAGTCAGTTTTCCAGTCACCTGATGAATGGATCATAGATCTCTCACAGAGAAAGAGCTCCGTCCTCCTGGAAGTGCTGAAGCTCCAGACAGAGAAGAAAACAGTAGATCTGAGAAGATGTTCAGAGGAAGAGAGAGAAGTGATGAGTTTCCTTCAGTGTCTGAAACACATCTCACAGCTGAGGTGAGAAAATCTCTGGTAAATTACTGTGAAATATGATTTCTGCATAAGCTGAGTGTGTTTATATTAGAGGCTGTGTTGTGTTTCAATGTTTTCTATAGAGTGATGCATTCTGACTAGGGCTGCAACGATTAGTCGACATTATCGACAACGTCGACAATAAAAAAAAATGTCGACAGATATTTTTGTTGTCGAGTAGTCGTATGATCTCATTGATATAACGTAAGAGCCTGCAATACCGTGGTTTGAGCAGTGTGGCGCTGTAGAGCAAGACTGTAGTTCAGCTCTCCTGGATGCAATTCAAGAGAAGCAGACACACACAGCGCTTTAGAGAAAACTCAGCCAATCCTGAAGCTGACAGTGTTGCCAACTTAGCAAATTTGTTGCTAAATTTAGCAACTTTTCGCACTACCCTAGCACCTTTTTCTTCCAAAAGCACCTAGCAACAAATTTAGCTATTTTTAACATTTATTTGGCAATAATTTACCAACTTTTGATAAATGACTCAAACGGTAAAAAGGCACACATTTTCCATCTAAATTACACAAAATGAGTAAACCAAAGATGCATAGCAGTACACGCATCACATGAATTAAGTTAGCTGCTATTTGCAATTGTTCAATTTGATAACAATAATTGAATAATTGTTCATTTATGATACACCTTAGCTTGTACCTGTGACTGTTGATCAGTTAGTACACTGTAAGAAAAAGGGAAAAGGTACTGGTAATTGTTCAGGACATTGTGTTATCCATTACCTGTTGTAACCCGGAAACACAAAATACAATGGGTAATTTAAAATGCAGGTAAAAAAAATACTAACTACTAATACACTGCTTAAAACTATAACTGTTCAGAATGTGTAGTTTTCTAAGTTCACTAGCAAAAATAATAATAATAATAATACTAATGGTTCAAAACTGTGTAAGTGTTCAATAATTCAATGTTGTATTTAAAAATACAGTTATTTATATTTTAATATTATATTAGGCATTTATATTATTTTACAAATCAAAATTAACACATACAATTTTTTTTTGCTGAGATTTGATGTAGTGACGCATTTTTGCATCGTAATTACGCAATGACATCACAGCGTCATTTAGCAACTTTCTGCAACAAGTCGACCTTAAAAAAAAAAGCAACAAATTGACCTTCCTTTAGTTGCAACACTGGAAGCTGCTGAGCGGCGTTTGAATGAATATGTAAATATATGCTGTGTGCTGTCCTCTCAATAATGAAATAAACACAACAAAAACTGTTCAAGCAGCAGTTAAAAACGCATCTAATTACAGCGATGTGGATGTTTGCACGAGCTCTGCAGAAAAGTCCGGTCACATCATGTTTATTTCTATAGTACTTTATGCAATAACCTTAAATCAAACAGCTGTCTTGTCACTTACCTTTATTTTGTTTCTTATCCATATGACTTACAAAAGGAGATGTAAGGCAGAATAATGTGTCATTCAGTTACTTTTTCATATCGCTAATTACATGGTGAATGAGAGCGTTTCTCTTTCAGTCATCTATTTTGTGTGCCAAATGTGTGTGTATATATGTATATATGTGTGTGTGTGTATATGTATATATATATATATATATATATATATATATATATATATATATATATATAATATATATATATATATATATATATATATATTTGCATAAATTAATTGTATAATAATTGTAATTACATAATGACTTTCAAAAGCTGAAGTGATTACCGTTAGAATATGCACAACTCAACATTTTAACTAATTGCAAAAGCTGAATAATCAATAAGTCTACTGATTAATCAGTGACATAATTGACGATTAGTCGATTAATCAGTCTAAAAATCTCAAAAAGAAGTGACTGTCTGTTTTTGAAACAATTGATAGCAAAATTTTGGAAGAAATAGTACAGCATCTTAAATCGTCAACCTGCTATCTCGACACACTTCCTACATCTTTTTTCAAAAGTGTGCTTAACAGTTTGGAAGTAGATCTCTTAGAAGTGGTGAACACCTCACTTCTTTCTGTGACTTTTCCAAACTCCCTGAAAACTGCAGTTGTTAAGCCCCTTCTGAAAAAGCGCAATCTTGATAGCACCATGTTGAGCAACTATAGACCAATATCAAATCTTCCTTTCATAGGTAAGATTATTGAAAAGATAGTTTTTAATCAGCTGAACAACTACTTAAACTCAAATGAATACCTGGATAATTTTCAATCTGGTTTCCGTGTGCATCACAGCACAGAGACAGCACTCATTAAGATAATAAATGATATTCGCTTTAATTCTGATTCTGGCAAAATATCAGTGCTGGTACTGCTAGATCTTAGTGCTGCGTTTAACACTGTCGATCATAACATACTTCTAGAGAGACTGGAAAACTGGGTCGGGCTTTCTGGGTTGGCACTTAAATGGTTCAGGTCATACTTAGAAGGGAGAGGTTATTATGTGAGTATAGGAGAGCATAAGTCTAAGTGGACGTCCATGACATGCGGAGTCCCACAAGGCTCAATTCTTGCACCGCTCTTGTTTAGCCTGTATATGCTCCCACTAAGTCAGATAATGAGGAAAAAACAAATTGCCTATCACAGCTATGCTGATGATACCCAGATCTACCTGGCCTTATCTCCAAATGACTATAGCCCCATTGACTCCCTCTGCCAATGCATTGATGAAATTAACAGTTGGATGTGCCAAAACTTTCTTCAGCTAAACAAGGAGAAAACTGAAGTCATTGCTTTTGGAAACAAAGATGAAGTTCTCAAGGTGAATGCATACCTTGACTCTAGGGGTCAAACAACTAAAAATCAAGTCAGAAATCTTGGGGTGATTCTGGAGACAGACCTTAGTTTTAGTAGTCATGTCAAAGCAGTAACTAAATCAGCATACTATCATCTCAAAAACATTGCAAGAATTAGATGTTTTGTTTCCAGTCACGACTTGGAGAAACTTGTTCATGCCTTTATCACCAGCAGGGTGGATTATTGTAATGGTCTCCTCACCGGCCTTCCAAAGAAGACCATTAGACAGCTGCAGCTCATCCAGAACACTGCTGCCAGGATTCTGACTAGAACCAGAAAATCTGAGCATATCACACCAGTCCTCAGGTCCTTACACTGGCTTCCAGTTACATTTAGGATTGATTTTAAAGTACTTTTACTCGTTTATAAGTCACTCAATGGCCTAGGACCTAAATACATTGCAGATATGCTCACTGAATATAAACCTAACAGACCACTCAGATCATTAGGATCGAGTCAGTTAGAAAGACCAAGGGTTCACACAAAACAAGGGGAGTCCGCTTTTAGCTATTATGCCGCCCGCAGCTGGAACCAGCTTCCAGAAGAGATCAGATGTGCTAAAACATTAGGCACATTTAAATCCAGACTGAAAACTCATCTGTTTAGCTGTGCATTTGTTGAATGAACACTGTGCTACGTCCGAACTGACTGCACTGTATTTTATGTATAATCCTTTTCTATTTAACTGTTTTAAATTTCATTTTAAATCAATTTCTATAACTTTTTAAAATTCCTTGTTTTTATTATTTTTAATTCCTTGTTTTTATTGCTGTGAATGACTATTTCACTTTCTTTTATGTAAAGCACTTTGAATTACCACTGTGTATGAAATGTGCTATATAAATAAACTTGCCTTGCCTTGCCTAATAATCGTTAGATTAATTGATTATCAAAATAATAGTTTGTTGCAGCCCTAATTCTGACCATAAAACTAAATGAATTAATTATTAATTAATTTAATTCAATGAATTACCATAGGAATAAAAGCAAAAAGAAGCATGTTTTTCAGCAAGAGACATCATCATGTTTCTGCTCTTCTGTGATCAGATCATTTTAAACTGATAAACTCCAGGACAGTTTATTATTGTAATGATAATGTTCCTCTGTGTAGCTGTTGTTATAGTATGGACTTACCTGTTCTCATAAGAAGGGATTCGTTTTACAAGAGTAGATGGATTAATGTAATGTTTTATACCTCAGGACATCTGTAATATTAATGGCCAATTCACACAGGATAAGAAATCTCTGTAAAACTACCAGAAGTGGGAGGTTTAACTCGATTTGCTCTGCGCCGTCACTTGATTATCGTCATGTGTGTCATGTCGATGTCAACGAGTATGTACTTACTGACATCCTCGTTCAACCGGACCTAACTGCTCATATCCAATCAACATGTAATCATTTAATTAATAAATCATTTGACCAGACCTGTAATACTGTGTGTGTATATATATATATATATATATATATATATATATATATATATATATATATATATATATATACATATATATATATATATATATATATATATATATATATATATATATATATACATATACATATATATATATATACATATATACATACATACACACACACACACACACACACACACACACACACACACACACACAAAAACAGGTCGGGTCAAACGATTTATTAAATTAAATTCCAAGTAAATCCCCATCTTCCTCCTTCATACCCACAGACTTTACTCAAATATCATCCCATTGCTCTGCATTTCAGCTAAAACATTATCAAACTATATCCCTGGATCTTGTTGAATTATGTATTTGTGTCTGATGTGAAGTAGTGTATTATGTGATGCGAGTTGTCTCAAATTAATGAAGTGTTTGGTTCTTGATTGTATATTATCAGGTTCTGGTACATTGGTAATAAAGAAGAAAGGATGTGTTCAGTCAGATTTCTGCTGAATCTCTGTGTTGCTGCAGTAGAAACTGACAAAGATACAGGAACAAGATTCTCCTCTCAGCTGTCATCTGTGTGCAGCTACAAAACCTTCCCTTCTCATAAATATAGTCATAATCAGAGTGATTTCCTGCTGGATCTCTGCTCTCATGTGAAGAACTATGAGACTCAAACAGGCAGGAGTTATCTTCCAGCATTACAGTCAGTTTTCCAGTCACCTGATGTCTGGATCATAGATCTCTCACAGAGAAAGAGCTCCGTCCTCCTGGAAGTGCTGAAGCTCCAGACAGAGAAGAAAACAGTACATCTGATCAGATGTTCAGAGGAAGAGAGAGAAGTGATGAGTTTCCTTCAGTGTCTGAAACACATCTCACAGCTGAGGTACCTGAACTTACATACTTTTGATTGTTCATTTAACCCTTAGAGACCCAGGCATTAATATTAATTTATATATATATATATATATATATATATATTGAAACTGAACATTATTTACATTTTACCTGTAATCCATATAGCCTCAAGCAAATGGTCCAGACTGATGTCTGGTTCGTGAACATATCATTCTTTTGAACTAGTTATTTTTAGTAAACTGAATAAAGCAGTTCACCAAATCAGACTGAAATAGTGTGTGGCTTTTACTAGTAAGAACAAGACTTGGGTTCACTGTTTGTCTATGTTGTATCTGATTCCAATATTAAATGATTGTACAGTTATCGGAGTTATAAATTCAGTTTTGACAGTTCATGAGTAATTCGATGCTTGGCCTCAAGTGTCTACAAACAGTAGCTGCTTTTCCACTGTCGGTCCAGTGTGAGCCAGTGCTTTCAGCGGGCCGGCGGGGCTAATAGCCTCGGACCTGGAGCACCGAGCACAAAATCACGATGTGTTTCCACCGTCGGGACAGAAGCTCCACAGCGCTTCACTAAAACCCACCCTTTACCCGCCTCTCAGTAACAACGTCACGCAACCCCATCATTTCACCAACAAAGAGAAGTTATCAGAAGACTAATCAGAAATAAATCACTCACTGGAACTAGCACGATCACAAAACTAACATGATAAAAGCAGCCGTATGTTTGCATGTTTTGTTAAAGATTTCAATACAAAAGCATCGATGTTTTACAATAATAAGTGATACATTGATCATAATGAAGTAATCAGGATTGAAAATTAGTCACACAGAAATAAAGCGGTATGAACCGTTATTTCACAAAAGAAAGAGACACAGCCTGCTTATTCAGTCGAGTCTGTTTCTGTTTATTTGTAGTCACAGTATACATCACATTTAGAAAGAATGATCATTTCTATATTTTTTCCATCAAAAATATGACCTGCAGCAGAGCGAGCTCCTGAACATAAAACATTATTATTTTTCATGACATACGCAGAGCTAAAGCCTCGAGACGACGCTTATGACAGATAATATGTTACTAAATACACGATTGTGATTGAGAAGCTGACGTCTGATTTCCTCAATCAGTCGTTTTTACCATGTTTACTATGGTAATGGCTAGCGTGCATAGTCTTTTGCATCGCTTATTTCTGCCTTGCATTGTGATCATAATCCACATCGGATCTCAAGCAGAAGTTATTTCAAACACTCGCTGCTGTCTGAAAGTGAGTTTTGAGCTAAAATTATTTAAAAGTATTTAATGCTGGTGTAATAGCTGTTAACGTTATGAAATAATCTGACGCTCTGACGCTCTCCAGATGTGGAGAAACTCTGCCTTTGTTCGTAACCACTCCTCTAGCCCCAGCTGGCCCGCTTTGGAGATGGTCCTCACAGCAGAACACAAGATCCAGGGGCGTGACTGGATCCAGATCCTTACATATACCTAACCCCACCCCTCTCCACCCCTAGATGTGGATCCACGCCCCCTGGATCTTGTGTTCTGCAGTGAGGGGCTACTGCCGCTTTGCCCTAGGTTTTCGTCGAGCCAAAAAACCCTGGCCGTTGGCCCCGAGGAAGCCCCGACGAGGCACGATCAGGCCCGGAAGTGACCGTGGAAATGCGACTGGCCCCGGCATGCACTAGCACACCCGCTTTTGGCCTGACAGTGGAAACACAGCTAATGTGAGCTGAAGACAGAAAACACTACAACTGCCATTATGTAGTCACTAGCTATAATACGTTGTGATATCTCTATTTATCTGCATTTCTCATTTCCATTTTGTTACAGATTCTCTAATCAGAGTGAAAGTGATGTAAGCAGATTTCTTCTGAGTCTCTTCATTAAAGCAGCAGAGATTGAGACACAGACAGGAGAGCAGATGCTGAAACCGTTAACATCAGTCTGCAGCAGCTCTTCTGATCATGGATGGACTGATATATTGTATGACAGTGATTTCCTGCTGGATCTTTACTCTCATGTGAAGAACTATGAGACTCAAACAGGCAGGAGTTATCTTCCAGCATTACAGTCAGTTTTCCAGTCACCTGATGTCTGGTTCATAGATCTCTCACAGAGAAAGATCTCCGTCCTCCTGGAAGTGCTGAAGCTCCAGACAGAGAAGAAAACAGTAGAGCTGAGAAGATGTTCAGAGGAAGAGAGAGAAGTGATGAGTTTCCTTCAGTGTCTGAAACACATCTCACAGCTGAGGTTGGTCTTTGTTTTGTGACACACATATATTGTCTTGTCTTTGTTTAAGAGTGGTTTTCAAGTCCTCAGTCTGTTCATTTACCTCACCTGTCCTCCCTCATTATCCTTCTCGTTTGTGTTCTTCTGTTCTCTGTTCTGTGTCTAATGCAATGTCTAATGCACCCGTGGGTCCTTGCTGCATGTTTTGGTCTCTGCCCTGTCTTGTCTTGTTGTGTATTATAATACAGGCTCTACTCTTCAGTCCTCTCAATCCATTCACAGTTTTTATCTGTTGTTTTCTGTTTCATTCCACTCAAAAATAATAATAATAATAATAATTTTAAAATAATAATAATGTTTTTGTTCTAAGTTTTAATGTTTAAGTTCTTAATGAGTCTTTTAGAATTTGCTCATAAAATGCAATGTATTGTTAATTTTCTTTTTCAATTGTATAATGGGTCATGTTAAGTTATGTAGTGATTTTAATCATGTATTTATTGTCTGTTTCAGCTGTTCTGAGAAGTGTTTGTTAACTCTAGTTAAAGCGGTCCAGTTAAGAGAGAATCCACAGCTGGTGACTAAACTCTTTGAGGTTCTTGACTTCTCCATAAGTCTGGAAAGTCATTTACCCAGCAAAACCTGCAGGTCTGTGGGGAGATTCTTACGTTTCTCTTCTGACAGACTCGACCTCACTCTAAAACCTAAAGCTGTCTCTGTCAGAGGAACACGGCTTCTCTTCAGACACATCACAAACATAAACACACTCAGGTACAGACAGCATTATAAATTAACTTAAAGGCACAATATGTATGTTTCACTGCTAGCTCATTTATTCAAACAATAACAAAGATGTAGCTGGATGATAGAGCGACAGAGAGTGGATTCATGGGATCCCAGCAAGCAATTTTGCATTTAAAAGATGTCTATTAGCCATTCAAACACAGCCCTCACGTCTAGGCTAAAACAACGCAAAATTTGGGCTGTCAGTGAAAATTTAATAGATGTCTAACCATAGCCCAAGAATAGACTAGACATCAGTTAGACCCTGAACGACTACATGTATATGTCTAATAGACAACAAAATGACAATCCATCCAAACAAATGAAATATACAGCTTTATAAGAAAAGTAACATTTTTGACAACTTAAGACAATACAAAATGATAAAAATACTAAATAATTAATGACAAAATTAAATATTATAAATACAATACAACTAAATATAAATATGATAAAAATATGTACTTTTTAACAACTTAAGATAATAAAAATATAAAAATTAAATATTTTAAATAACTTAAGATATTTAAAAGAAAAAAGAGCATGTTATCACACTTAACATTAAAACATTACGGATAAATTACAACATAAAAAAAAAAAAGATTAACCCTTTTGTAGGTTTACTTTTTTGAAAAAATAAAACAACTAACAGTGAACTTAAAGGAAATTATTCATTATTGGTTTTATTTCTTGTTTAAAATGCTTCCCAACTGCATTCCTCAAGTCCAACTCTATTGCTGCCGGGAAGTTGGTCATCACAGCATCTGCCAAATAAGAGAGAAAAAAAAGCGTAAGAAAAGCTTTTTTGACATAATTTTTTACTTTAATTACACTAATTGTGACAGGGAGTCATTCTCTTTGGCTTGGATGCCTACTAAAAACAAAAACGAGATATATATTGTGTATCACCGTTCAGTGTTAAAAAAGAGAGAAGCTCTGTGGTAAATGTTGTGTGTTGTATATAAATACCTCTAATGACCGAGAACAGTGCAGTCTTTTCAAATGCCTCCTTCTGCAGCGGACCACCCCCCTTCATGTTGAATTTGGACATGAGGGAATTATTCAAACCCTAAAATATAATACAGATTGAGGTGGTTAACAATTGCGGACAAAGTTTGACATTTCAAAATGACCAGTAAAGGAATTATTTTAAAATTTCTGATTTGCGTTGTAACTTACGGAGTATTGACACCACAATGTTTGATTGATGTGGCATGTTTTTAAGGCTTTACCTGTCCAGCATCCTTCTGGCACTGTCTTTGAGGTTCCTTCCTTCAATTCTGCACAACTTTGACACCTGAATAACACATGCCAATGTCAGGCGGGTAGTATTATATGCGTCAGTGTACAAGTGTTTACCAACCTTAAACACTGATGCCATTGACCTGCAAATTTTCCATCACTAACCCTTTAAAACTCTTTATTCCAGCAGTTTTAAGTTTTTCCCTATTAGTGCCACAATCTGTCTCTGCCTCCAAAACTGTGTAGCATAACTGACTTCATAACAACACAGTGATAGCTGCTGTAACTAAAAAATAGCCCAGTACACACACATTAACCTCAAATGAACATGGAATAATAAATTCACCCCCACCATTTTTATTACAGTATGTTTTCTGATTGCACTGTTTAGGTTTTAATGCTGCATTGCACATCTGAGCTATTTGCACTATTTTAATACTGCTGCAAACTTCTTATAGGCTAATTAATTATTTTTATATTGCCATTTTAAATCATTTGTATTTTGAAGCTTTACTATCAATTTGGAAGTTTCAAAATAAATCTTATTGTACTTGAACAATGACAAAGATATCCTATTCAATTAGCTCATGCTCTCTCTGTATGTAACAAGCCATTGTTCAGTCATAAATTCAATATAATAATTAAAATAAATGATGGACTTTGTCAAAGATGAGAGCTTTAGTGAGGAAATGTTGTTTTGGAGAGTTTTTAGTTTTTTTTCATTGCTGCCCAGACCTCCTCAATTTCCAGCTGCTTTTCCAGATGAAACTCCTCCTCAGTTTGTCCAGTTCTTCTGAGTGTGTTCACTCACTGTATAAATTAATATAGATTCATCTTTGGCAAAGCTAAAATCGCTTGAGTTTGTAAACATACAAATGATAAAACTTTTACTCTATTATCTATTAAATTTAGCAATTAATCCTCTGAACACATGCATGCTGAACCGGGCCTAGTCACGGATCACTATCAACTACGATCTGCTACGATTTAATAATGCAGTAAAATAATTAAATAAAATATAAAATAATGCTAATTTAAATATTTCAAAAGTTTACTTGCATTTGATAAGAAGCTGCTTGGGCGAAAATTACATGTAAACAATTTTAAGGCTATTTGTTCTGGTGTAGGGCTATAGCCAAACTGTTAAAATTAGACCACTGATTGCCACGATTTCACCGGGTGGGCTAAAAGCAGACTACACGTAGCCCGTCCAATTCAGAGCTAAAACATGGCTACATATAGACCATATCATGAAATGACACTTATATCTTTGTAGATATTATTGACACTGTGAACATGATGGGATATCAACCATCTCATGCGCTGCCTGATCAAAAACTACAGTGAATCAGTTTTGACTATAAGTGGTCTACAAATAGGCGCTCTGACGATGAGCTACACCGAGGCTACGTACAGGCTACATGTCAAAGAAATTAAACCAAACACCTTGTAAACGCTGTTGACTTTGCTTACATGATGGAATATCATACAGTTATTTTGCCAAAATACGACATTACCAAATTCAAGGTTATTTGGGCTAGAAGTGGGTTACACATTGCCAGACTATATAGAGTCTATAGTTAACCGAGATGACGAAATGATGGCCATTGCTTGCTGGGATTTGTCGTGTTCACCTCCACAGCTGTTTTCATTTTATGGGTTATTTTTGGCGACAGAACCCTTGGCCAATGATCATGAATATTTGTGGCACATCGTGAATGTGTAAAACAAACAGCTGTGGCTTGCTAGATGCTACCAGAGATTTGGCACTAGGCTACTACTTCCACATTTCTTCAAGAAACATTCCATTGGTTTCTTCCAACAACTGAAGGTGTGTGTGATGCCATTGACATTTGACAAAAAGACAATTGAAATTGCTAATTTCTCTGGATTTAAGCATTGTTGGATACATTTAGCGTAGTGTAAGCACACAGGTTAACTTAGTGGTTTTTGGATATTTTATTGCAAAAAATCGTAGGTATTGTGCCTTTAACATTTCAAATGCTAATCTTTTTTGTTTATTTTTTTCTAGATGGTGATTTGCATGTATTTACTGTGTGTGTGTTTTTTTTGTTTTTTTTCTCAGGCTGAGTGGTTATATGGTGGTAAGAGCAGTGCAAGCATTGAGGTCTATGAAGGTTCGAGTTCCCATCACTGTTAATGAACTCACTCTTGATCTGAATAAACAGCAGTCAGAGAGGAATCTGTCCAGGATCCTGAGCAGCTTGGCCATTCTTCTGAGACACTGGACTGTCCAGTGTTTGAACTTGACTCAATACAAGATTCAGTCTGTTTCTGTGTGTGTCCTACTGTGTCACCAGGGACCAGTGACTCTCAGGTCTGACTGTAGGACACATTTCAAGTGTTTGATTTGATATCTGCAATAACAATATACAAATATAATAAACTCTTTATGTGTGTGTGTGTAGATTGTCCAAAGTGACTCTCCAGAAACTGGTTGAATGTGTCTATGAAGCTCAGGAAGAGGAGCTGACTCAGTGCTTCCTGCAGAAAGTGGATGGAGATCTGTCCTGTTCCTTGAACTGGGAAGAGCTTCATTATTTCCTGCAGCACAGAGTTCAACAAATCACTCTGAACCTCAGACACAGCAACATTCAGGTCAACATTAGAGAAATTCTGCCGCCATTTCTGAACAGGATTCAGTTTAAAAGGTAAACAATTAGTTCTTTCACAAAATGTGTATCTAGTAAATGATAGAAAATATGCAGTGATTTAATAATGATAAGTGTGATGTGTGTCTGTACAGGATGAGCTCTAGCTTCATGCTGTGTGTAATCAGAGAGATCTATGAGTCCGGCTCTGCTGGGTTTGTGTCCAGTCTGTTGAGTTCAGTGAAGAACTACATTAACCTGCAGAGCAGAGATCTGGACTCTGTTCAGTGTGCGCCCTGCGCTTCACACTGCAGCACTGCACTACAGCTTCACTCACTCAATCTACAGTGGACCTCCATACCAGAGGAAGAGCTGCAGAGCGTTATGCCACTCTTCACACATCTCTCCTACCTCAGGTCTCACTGCTTTTCTCTCTATCTCTGTCTCAGGTCTGTCTGTGTGTTTCATTCAGTAGCTTTCTGGTGGATGTCGAAGCCGTGTAGTAGAATTGATTTATATCTTAACTAGTTAAAAACATATTATTTTTGTTAGTAGTATTTTCATTTAAAAAGGTTCATAAACACATTTTGAATTAAATTAAAACAATCACTAGGCAATATAAAATGTTATTAATGGAACTATTAAGGTACCCAGAACCATTAAGATGAAGCAGAATCTTTGTGAATTAGTGACTTTCTTCACCGCTGCAAGCGGCAGCATTGGCGCTCATGTATACGCACTCACACACATTCATTCACCACACGCACCCATCCGTTACCTCGTAATGCTGTTTGGGAAGCGCATGGTCATGCATCCACATGGTCATGGTCATGCATCCACATTTCATACTCTCCTTCCATTATCCCCTCTGGACATATCACACATACTCACTGATCGTTTGTTTTATGTTTTATTGGTAATTGTCTGTGTTATTTGTTGGTAAAACCGGGTTCCTGAGAGCTGTGCCAGCGAACACGAGCGGATGGCTGCGAACCCTTATGACGTCATCAAATTGCGCGGCGCAGGCGCATTGGACAGGGACCCGGTGAAACCATGTCCTGTCTTTATGGTGGGGTGTCAGAGTTCTAACCTACAAAAGGAGTTAGATTGTGTTTTATTATGGTTATATTTAATGCAATTTGTTTGTATAATGTTTGTTTCTTTTCAAGGTTACATTATTATGAATTAGCTTAATGTAGAAGACAATGTACCTGGTAAAACATACCTTTTTATGGTGTGCCCAAAAAGGGTGCGGAGTCTGGCCTTTATAAGCCTCACCCAGACTCCAGTTGGGGGCTTGTTCACCAAGTCAAAGCAAGCGTGCTATTGCGGTGCCGTGAGCTGGAAATCCTATTTTGTATAGTGTGGATACTTTTGTATATATTCGGATACTTGTAAATCTTTGATTTATTGTTTATTTTATTTTTTGTGTGTTGTTGTTGGGACTGTTTCACTTGTAAATTTTTTTCACGGTTGGACTATTGGACTTTCGATGCACCTGTAGTAAACATCAACTCTAACGAGTACTTGCGGGTTGAGCCATCCTTTTATCCCCTTTTTTGGCTTTAAACACGCCCGCAGTAGACACCCTGCCAAAAGTCTACTGCTTCACAATCTGTCAATTCCGTAAGATTCCGAATCCGTGCTTTTAAACTGTTTCTGATGTTACAGAATCTGTCCTGATCTAGTGTTCGTCTGTGTTCAGTGTTGACGGGCTGCTGTTACTGATGTTACAGAATCTGTCCTGGTCTAGTGTTTCGTCTGTGTTCAGTGTTGACGGGCTGCTGTTACTGATGTTACAGAATCTGATCCTGATCTAGTGTTTGTGTTCAGTGTTGACGGCTGCTGTTACTGATGTTACAGAATCTGTCCAGGTCTAGTGTTTGTGTTCAGTGTTGACGGGCTGCTGATACTGATGTTACAGAATCTGTCCTGATCTAGTGTTCGTCTGTGTTCAGGTGTCTGACAGCTGCTGTTACTGATGATACAGAATCTGTCCCTGTGTCTAGTGTTTTAGTCTGTGTGCAGTGGTTGACGGGGCTGCTGTTACTGATGTTTTACAGAAACTGGTCCTGTGTTCTGTACAGTGTACAGTCTGTGTTCAGTGTGTTGACGGGCTGCTGTTACTGATGTTACAGAATCTGTCCTATCTAGTGGTTCGTCTGTTGTTCAGTGTTGACAGGCTGCTGTTACTGATGTTTACAGAATCTGTCCTGATCTAGTGTTTGTCTGTGTTCAGTGTTGACAGCTGCTGTTACTGATGTTACAGAATCTGTCCCTGTTGACGGCTAGTGTTACGCTGTGATCTAGTGTGTCGACAGGCTGCTGCTACTGATGTTACAGAATCTGTCCCCTGTGTCTAGTGTTATGTCTGTGTCAGTGTTGTCTATCGTGCTGCTGTTACTGATGTTACAGAATCTGTCCCTGTGTCTAGTGTGTCTGTCTGTGTTCAGTGTTGACGTGCCTGCAGTTACTGATGTTACAGAATCTGTCCTGATCTAGTGTTCCTGTCAGTGTTCAGTGTTGACTAGGCCTGCAGTGTACTGATGTTACAGAATCTGTCCTGATCTAGTGTTCGTGTTTGACGGGCTGCTGTTACTGATGTTACAGAATCTGTCCTGATCTAGTGTTAGTCTGTGTTCA